>VMDO01021271.1:0-35752 GCA_007922755.1 Pedetes capensis
CCCCCTTTTTTTTTTTTTTTTTTTTTTTTTGGTGGTACTGAGGCTTGGATCCAGGGCCTTGCGCCTGCATGCTCTGCAAGTGCTGGACCACTGAGCTGCGCCCCCAGCCCATTTTTTACTTTTTTGAGACAGGGTCTCAATAAGTTATGCAGACTGCCTCTGGTCTTGAACTTGCGATCCTCCTGCCTCCGCCTCCTGAGCTGCTGGGATTACAGGCGTGCTCCACTGCGCCCGGCCATTCCCATGTCTTATGTTTGACCCTTGTTTTTCTTTCATTCCCCAGAGTCTGCCCCTTCCTTCCCTCCTCCTTCCTCTTCTCCCAGTGTCTCGTGGGAAATGCGGGCAAAGCTGTAAGACCTAGGTGTGATTTGAAGAGAAGGCACCAGGGCTCCCTGCCCGGGCCTCCTGCATTATTGAGCCCCTTGGAGGAGGCTTTGCAGTCAGCCCATGGATGCTGGGTGCTGGGACTCGGACGCTGCCCTCCCTGGTTTGAGCCCTGAGGTCTGTGCAGGAAGGCCCCTCCTGCCAGTTCAGACACCCTGTTATATTTTTATCGCCAGACTCCCCTCCTACTGGGATGCACAGTCCCTCAGCTGGGCCCCTATTTCCAGTGGCCACCAGCTAGCTACCATCCCCTCCCAGACCCCAGAGCCTCCAGCCTCCAGGATTTTTTTTTTTTTTTTTTTTCCGGTACTGGGGGTTGAGCCCAGGGCCTCACGTTTGCATGCTCTGCAAGTGCTGGACCACTGAGCTACACCCTCAGCCCATTTTCTTACTTTTTTGAGACAGGGTCTCAATAAGTTACGCAGACTGCCGCTGGTCTCGAACTTGTGATCCTCCTGCCCCTGCCTCCAGAGCAGCTGGGATTACAGGCGTGCACACCGGGCTCACCTCCAGCCTTTTGTTCGTGATGGTTCCTCCATCTGAAATGCTCTTTCCCAGCATCCTTCCCTTTTCCCTCAAGGCCTGGTGTCAGAGTGACCCTCCACCTTGCTGGCGGGACATTTCTCTGCAGAATGCCACCGTGTTTCTGCTCAAGTTAAGATGACTCCACGCTGTGAACTGGAACCTGCACTTACATTGGCTCTTGCTGGTTGTGGAGGAGGTGTTGGGGATAAGGAAGTGGACCCAGCTGGGCGCCTTGGAGCAGGGAGGTCAGAGGTCACATTGCACATCTCCTGTGCATATATCCCTGACGTCCCACAGTTCTGGGGCTAGAGGAGGTACTAGACCAGGTGAGAGCTGGTAGCCGGGGCATTCAGAGCCACCCCTGCCCCGGGCCAGGCAGGTAGGGAAAGCCCCCTGGTTCTGTTTGTAGTGACTTCAGCGGTTCTGTTTTTAACATCCCTTGATGTTAAAAGTAGTGGGGGTTCCTTGGGGTAGTGGCCTTTCAGTTCTCATTTTACTGTTTCTCTGCATCACCATGGGCTTGGTCATTTCTGTTGTTGTTAGGTGCCGTTAAGTCGGTATTCGACTCATAGGGACTCTACGTACAACAGGTGAAACACTATTGTCAGTGCTTCTCTGCTGTTCATAGGGTTTTCAATGGTGGATTGATTTTTGGGAGTGGGTTGCTGGGTCTTTCTCCCAAGCCTACAGTGTCTGGTGTTCCCAGGTGGTCTCCCATCCAAGGACAAATCAGGCCCGACCCTGCTTAGCTTCTGAGATCTGAGGGGATCAGATGCCACAGGGCTATGGCTGCAGGCCCTTGATCATTATTGTTGTTGTTGTTAGGTGCTGTGGAGTCGGTATCCGACTCATAGCGACCCTCATAGGGTTTTCAATGGCTGACTGTTTTGGGATTGCCTTGGGAGTGGATTGCCAGGCCCTTCTCCCATTTTTGTGGTGCTGGGAATTGAACTCAGGACCTCAGAGACTGCAGCGCAGTGCTCTACCAATTGAGTTAAATCCCAGCCCCCTTGATCATTGTAGATCTCAGAAAATCTTTTTTTCTTTCCAGTATGGGGGGAGGTGCCTGCAGCTGTAGCCCTGTGGCATCCAATCCCCTCAGATCTCAGAAGGTAAGCAGGGCCTGGCCTGGTTAGTACCTGGATGGGAGACCGCCTGGGAACACCAGAAGCTGTAGGCTTGGGAGAAGGACCTGGCAACCCCCTCCCAAAAATCAATCTGCCATTGAAAACCCGATGAATAGCAGAGAAGCACTGACAATAGTGTTTCCCCTGTTGTACAGAGGGTCGCTATGAGTCGGATACCGACCCGACGGCACCTAACAACAACAACAATAAATGGGGGGAGGGGGGTTGAACCCAGGGCCTTGTGCGTGCTAGGCAATCCCTCTGAGCTGCACCCCACCCCCTTTTCTTATCTTGAGACAGGGTCTCACCAAGTTATATGGGCTGCCTCTGGCCTTGAACTCGCAATCCTCCTGTCTCCCAAGTTGCTGGGATCCCAGGCATGAGCTGCCATGCCCCACCCATGTGCATTTTTATTGACTGGCCTAGGAGGCTTGGGTTTTGGTTAGGATTCATGACTCTGGGCAGGTCATTTAACCCTCAGAGGCTGTATTTTCTTGACCTTAAAGTGAGGCACCAGTCACAGCCAGTGGGTTTTCTTCTCTGACACTCTAGTGGCTGCTTTGTCACCATGGTGGTGGCAGGGGAAGGAGGAAGGGTGAGCCCCTCCTCCGCAGGCTGGCTGGGTTGAAGCTCTGTCTGCTGTGCGGGGCACCCACCCCTCAGGTGCCCAGCAGTGTGTGCGGGCTGGGTGCTCTGCTGTCTTTGCTGGGGCAGCCAGACTTGGGGGAGAAATGGTTCTCCCCACCCATTTTCACAGGTGGAAGTGTTGGGCCCCCAGAGACGCCTCTGCTGTCTTTGTGTGTGCTTGATTGACAGTTGTGACCCTTGCCTTCCTGGCTCAACACCTCTGCTCCCGAGCCTGGCTCCGGAATGTGAGGGAGCGGGGCTCAGGGAAGGAATGGATGCTTGGGCGCTGATTCACAGGGCTCTGCTGGGGCTAAGTCCAGTCCCTCCGGGCAGCAGCGCTGCGCACCCCTGCCCCCTCACCTGAGCATGTGAGGCTGGAGTGGCTGAGCTGGATCTGAGGTCAGTGTGGTTCCCACTCCGCATCTCCTGCTCCCGTTTAACTCTTACCTTGCTGCGCTGCCTTCAGCAACTCTCCAAGGCTGAAGACTTGCTGCTGGGACACGCCACCACCAGTTTAGGAGCGTGATGAGACATGACTTTATTGTCTTACAGTTCTGGACATCAGAAGCTTAAGATGGGAATGCAGGACCGCATTCCCTATGGCAGCTCCAAGGAGAATCCATTTCTTGTCGTCTGCAGCTTCTAGAGGCTCCCCTCCTTCCTTAGCTCAGTGTCCTGCACCACCCCTCCATCAACCCAGCAATGACTTTGCTTCATCAACCCCTTCTCTGACTTTGCTTCATCCCTTGTATGAGGGCCCTTGGGATTACATTGGGATTACCTGAGTAACCCGGGGTCCCCTTATGAGATCCTTAACTGAATCCATCTGAAAAGTCCCTTTTGCCATAAAAGGTAATGCATTTGCAGGTTAGAGCTGGGGTACCTTTGGCGGTGATTCGGCATTATTCTGCCTGCTACAAAGTCTACCTTCTCAGTAAAATAGGGAGTGTAGTTGTTGTGGTTTCAGTCTAAAATGTCCCTCAAAGGACCTGTGTTTGAATGCCAGGTTTCCAGGTAGTGGCACCGTTTTTGGGTGCTGTGGAACTCTGGGGGAGGGGTGTAGCTGAGGAAAGTAGGTCAATGGGGGCGGGCCATAGAGGTTTGACGTGGGTCCCTGGTTCCTGTCGAGCTCTCTCTACTTCCCAATGTCATGATCTGAGGGCCTTTGCCACACATCATGTCTCTGTGGACTGACACCCTCTGAATTGTGAGTGGAAATAAATATTTTTTCCCCTAAGTTGTTCCTGTCAAGTATTTGTTTTTTTTTTTTGTTTGTGTTTTTGTTTTTTTTTGTGGTACTGGGGGTTGATCTCGGGGCCTCATGCTAGCATGCTTTGCAAGTGCTGGACCACTGAGCTGCACCCCCAGCCCTTTTATTTTTTTTTCCTTACTTCCTGAGACAGGGTCTCACTAAATTACATAGACTTCCTCTAGTCTCGAACTTGCGATCCTCCTGTCTCCGCCTCCCAAGCCGCTGGGATTACAGACGTGCGCCACCACGCCCAGCTCCTGTCAAGTATTTTGGTGCAAAGTAACTGACACAGAAAGTTGGTGCCTGGAGTGGGTAATTGCTGGGCAGAGACCTGACCATGTCATTCTTATGCCATTGGAACTGGTTTGTAGGAGGAGTGTGGAAGGGTTTGTAGGTGCAGGCGAGAGAAGCCCTAAAATGCTGTAAGCAGGGCTTGATGGGTAGTTCTGGTGGGAGTTTGGAAGACCAGAACATGGAGAGAAATGCAGGCAGGAAAAAGGTCACTCACAGGGTTTCAGAGAGAAATGAGGACACCAGAGGGAACTGGACTAGAGGCTGTTCATGTTACACTGTAACAAAGAGTTTGAAGTTTGCCTGTGTCCTAAAGATCTGAGTGAGTCTAAATTAAAAAGTGGGCTGGGATTTAGCCGAGTTGGTAGAGCTGCGCTGCAGTCTCTGAGGTCCCAAGTTCGATTCCCAGCACCCCAAAAATGGGAGAAGGACTTGGCAATCCACTCCCAAGGCAATCCTGAAACAGTCAGCCATTGAAAACCCTATGAGTGTCCCTATGACTCAATGGCACCTAACAACAACAAAATTAAAAAAGTAATGGACTAATGAACTCTGCAGTGAAAATTTTAAGACAATGATATTGAGGTTGTGGCTTATTACTGGATGCTTGTAGTCAGATTTATTATGGAAGAAAGGGTGCAAAAAGCAGAAAAGATTACAAAAACAGTTTGGTTAAAAAAAAGATATGTGTTTACAGTTGTAGGCAACTTCTGAACAACGAGGCTGTAATCCTTATAAAGACAAGTACCATTAAAGCAAAGCTAAGCACTTTGTGCTAGCACAGTAGGAATGGCTTTCCAGGCAAGCAGCAGTTGGCCAGACCCCTCCCATCTAAGGCCCCAGGGTATGAAATCACAAACGCATTTAAAAAATCTTTCATTTACAAAGACAGCTGAGGTGGCATCCTGCTGAAAAATGGCCATCTATGGAAGTGGTTTCCCAGCTCAGGCACACACAGGCTGCTGCAGCCATGGCCCAACAGGTCCCAGCTACCACTCAAGCTAGCAGCAAACCTTGATGTTGTCCACGTGGTGCTGGTTTTGCAAGCATGCAAAATAGAAGGGTTATAGGGTCATGGAGGCTACCACCAAGGTTCCAGAGAGTAGTAGCCTGGCAATGTGTACCAGGGTTGGATTTTCTGCAAAAAGCCCATAAAGGGCTGGCGTGTAAAGCTTTGAGGGTGAGGCCTAAGCTGCGATGGAGACACCAGAATGTTGTTCATGCCAACAATGTAAAATGTCTGCCAAGGGACACTACCGGCAGTAGGTGGAACCAGCCCAAGAGAGCCAGGTGTGCTGCCAATGGGAAGTTTATAGGCCTGTGTGAACCCAGATGATGCCACTATGAGTGCCAGATACCAGACAGGGAGCTACAGAATCTTGTTTGTCCAGCTGGATTTTGGTCTTGTTTTGGACCAGGTTTTCTTTGCCACTCTCTCAGTTCCCCCTTTTGGAATGGAAATACTTACACTGTACCACCGTACCTTAATAGCATATAACATGCCTCTTTGTTTTGTAGGGGCTCACAGCTAAGTTTGCCTTGAACCTTAGTGGACACTTTAGACTGAGACTTTTAAACAGTGTTGGGACTGTTAAGATTTTGAGGACCCTTAAAAGTTGTAGTAAACACGTTTTGCATTTTGAGATGAAAGGTCACGTGTTCGGTCCTCAGGTGGTGGTGGTGGTGTTTAGGGGTCTGTGGAAATTTGGGAGGTGGGACCTAGCTGGTGGCAGTAGGTCACTGGGGGCAGGCTTTGGAGGTTTTCCTTGAGCCCCAGTTGTGGACAAACTCTGCTTTTGGATGCCACGATGTGAAGTCCTTCATCACAGGCCCTGGCGTCTGCACCGCTGCCATGCCCACCCTGCCTCAATGAACTGAGACGCTCTGAACCACTGAACCATGCGCGCAAATCTTTCCTCCCCTAAGCTGTTTCCAACAAGCCACAGTGAAGGAAAAAGTAACCGATACTGTGGTAATGTCTGTCTCATGAATATGCTGTTGTTAGATGCCATCCAGGACTGTCGGACTAGTAGCAACTGTCATAGGGTTTTCAATGGCTGATTGTTTTGGGATTGCTTTGGGAGTGGATTGTCATGTCCTTCTCCCGTTTTTGTGGTGCTAGGGATCATACCCAGGGCCTGAGAGAGCACACAACAGCATTCTCCCAACTGAGCAAACCCCAGCCTTGTAGATATGCAGGGAGGATTAGATGAGGCACCTTACAGGGAGTGTTTAGTATAGCACATGG
Source organism: Pedetes capensis (assembly GCA_007922755.1). Taxonomy (NCBI): domain Eukaryota; kingdom Metazoa; phylum Chordata; class Mammalia; order Rodentia; family Pedetidae; genus Pedetes; species Pedetes capensis. The sequence goes on from VMDO01021271.1 coordinate 6,455, forward strand.
CAAGTGCTCAATAAACTGAGAAGTTACTGTTCGGTCACTTCTTCCCATTTTTGTTAGATACTGTGTTGTAAGGATGGAGGGAGTTTGATAATTTTCTGAAGATGTTTTATTTATTTATTTTTAAATTAGTTAATTTTCTTTGAGCCTGCAGCTGCAGCCCTGTGGCATCTGATCCCGTCAGATCTCGGAAGCCAAGCAGGGTCGGGCCTGGTTAGTACCTGGATGGGAGACCGCCTGGGAACACCAGAAGCTGTAGGCTTGGGAGAAGGACCTGGCAATCCCCTCCCAAAAATCAATCTGCCATTGAGAACCCTATGAACAACAGAGAAGCACTGACAATAGTGTTTCCCCTGTTGTACAGAGGGTCGCTATGAGTCGGGAAACCGACTCGAAGGCACCTAACAACAACAACAATTTTCTTTGTGGTACCAGGGGGGTGAAGCCAGGGCCTTGTGCATATTTTGCAAGTGTTCTACCACTGAGCTACACGGCTAGCCCCTTTTTAATTTTTTTATCTTGACACAGGGTCTCACCAAGTTACACAATCGGCCTCTGGCCTTGGACTTTCGATCCTCCTGCCTCCACCTCCCGAGTCACTAGGATTACAGGCCTGAGCCACCAGGACTGCTCCAAACATGGTTTTAAGATCAAAGAACAAGACGGAAAATGAAGATTAGGGTTCTATTCTCTGCTTTGTGGGGACAGAGAAAGAAGACATTGGTGGGGAGGAAATGCAAGTTTGATTCTTTTAAAGGGAGAATAACATTGAAAATGGCCTGCAGCCATAGCCCTGTGGCATCTGATCCCGTCAGATCTTGGAAGCTAAGCAGGGTCAGGCCTGGGAACACCAGAAGCTGTAGGCTTGGGAGAAGGACCTGGCAACCCCCTCCCAGAAATCAATCTGCCATTGAAAACCCTATCAACAGCAGAGAAGCACTGACAATAGTGTTTCCCCTGTTGTACAGAGGGTCGCTATGAGTTGGATACCGACTCGACGGCACCTAACAACAAACAACATTGAAAATGCCGGTGGGTGATATATAGGAAAATCAGAAAGTATAAAGTTTCTAAAATTACCCAGAATCCTACTACCCAGGTACAGGGCTGGCCTTTGGAGTTAGTCAGGCTGAAGCGGGTTAATTTTTTCTCTTGGGTCCAGCTATGTGGCCTTGAGCAAGTTACCTATCCGCCTAGATCCTTCCCCTCCCCCTTTCCTGTGAGTTGGAACAATACTATGTGCTCCAGAGTTGGGGTTAAAGGAGCCAAGCCCAGTCAAGGCCTCTGAAGATGACCAGTGAGCAAGATGACTTGGACGTTGGGGCCCCAACTACATTGTTCTTTTCCTTCTTTCTTTTTCTGTTTTTGTCTTTGGGTTTTGAAACTGTTCTTCTAATTGCCAAGGTAGGTAGAACAAAAAAGCAAGAACCCTCTTTAGTTCTTCCAACCTCGGACCACAGAGGTAACCAGGGAGGGGAGCACGTCCTCCCAGATCTTTTGTTTTGCATCCACACGCATACCCCACACACGCTCCAGAGGAGCGGGTCACCGCTTCTCATCTCACACAAAAGGGAGGAAGCATCCATATTGTGCAGCCCGGGCGCTGCGGCCTGGAACAATGTGTCATTTCTGCTTCCTCTTCCTGCAGCCATCCGACACGGTGCCCAGCTCGCACGGCTGCGCGCGGGCTGTCAGGAGGCGCCGCGCCTCGCGGCGGGGGCAGGGGCGTCGGGGCGCGCGCGGGTCTCGGTGTCTCCCCGGCTCCGCTCCGCCGCCTCCCCGCCCGGCCCCGGCCCCTGTGCCTCTTCCCCGGCCACCTCACCCCCGCCCGGCCCCTCCGCGTCTCCTCCGCCCGCCCCGCCCCCCACCGCCCGCGGCCCCGCCCCCGCCCCCGCCCCCGCGCGCCCTCCCCGCAGCCGCCCGCGCCCCTCCCGCCCCGACCCTCGCAGGCCGCGGGCGGCTCCCGGCGGCGCGGCAGGGGGCGCTGCGCGGGCCGAGGCGCGGGCGGCGGGCGGGGGCGGCGGCGGCGGCGGCGGGGGGCGGGGAGCGGAGCGCGGGCGGGAGGCGGCGGCGAGGCAGAGCCGAGGCTCCAGCGAGCGAGGAGCGAGCGCCGAGGAGCGGGAGGAGCCGCGAGCCGAGCGCCGAGCCCCGCGCCGCCGCCGCCCGAGCGCCATCGCCGGCCCCGTCGCGCGCGCGGAGCCAGACCAGGTGGGCCGGGCGGCGGCCGGGTGCGGCGGGCGGGCGGCGGCGCGGGGCTTTGTCTGCGGCCGCCGACCTTTGTCCGCGGCGCGGCGCGGGGCTCGGGCGCCCCACAGGCCGGCGGCGCCGCGGCCTGGCGGGAGCTCGCGCGCCATTGTTGTGGCGGCGCCGCGGCCTGGGCGGGCGGGCGGCGGGCGGGCGGCGGGCGGCGGCCGCGGGCCGGGGCGCCGCGCAGGGCCGGGCGGGGCTGGGCCCGGGCTCCGCCGCCTCCCGCGATCCGCCTGCCGCTGCGCCCACCGTGACGGGCGCGGGCGAGCGAAGGCCGCGGGCCCGGGCACCAGCCCGCCCGCCAGCCCCGCAGGCCCAGCGCGGCCCGCACTCGGCGGCCGCCTGCAGGCCCGGGTGTCATCTGGAAACCCGCACCGCGCTGTCGCGGGGAAGGGCTGCGGGTAAACAGGATGGCGCTGCGCGGCCGGCCCGGCGGCCGTGTGTGTTTTGATTCCCCTCCTCCTCCAAGGGAGAAGCGCAGCCCTGATGAAATGGTGGCCTCCCGGGGGCCGGCTCGCCTGCTTGGAACGAGAAGGTGTTTTCCTTTGCTTTCGTCCTTTTCCCGCGTGTCGCGGGAGATCGGAGCCCACCTTCAGACAAGAACAGTTGTTTCTTCATTTTTTTTCCTTTAAAAAAATTTTTTTTTCGTTCCCCCAAGGCCATGGTGAGCTGGAAGGAAGTGGGAGCAGGGGGCGCAGAGGCTCTCCGGAGTGTCATTTGCTAAATGGCTGCCTGCGAGAAACCTCCGAAGGCCTTTGGCTTACAGGGCGGTTAAACTTTCTTTACGATTTTTCTCCTCTTTAAGACTTAGGGTGCATTTTTGATGGGGGTTCTTAAATTGTCCAGATTGGTTTTAGAAGCATCCGTCTGAAGTCTTAGCGTGGTTTCTCGGGAATCTGGTTGCAGCCGCTTATTCCTATCCCTGCACCGTGCTGTGTAGAAGACTGGAGGGACCCGAGCTCTAGGGTTCAAATCCTGCTCCCCTCACTTCTAAACCCAGCGAGTCTGGGCCTTTTTGAGTCTTGATTGCGGTAAAGAGGGACATTGCCTCTTCCACCTTGTAGGATTGGGGAAGAGGGTGCAGGGCCTAGCAGAGGGCCTTGCATGCAGTCCGTGCTTAATCGTTCCTCTTGTGGCTGTTGGTGTAACTGCGGTCAAGTCCTGGGACAGAGGGCGGGCCACTTGTGGTGCCATCTGGTAGAGCAGAGCTTTGCCTGATCATGCCACAGGTGCTGCCTTGAGGCGTGGACAGGGGAGACGGCCATTAAGGCTGAAAGCAGTGGGCACTTGGTGCTGGGCCTTTTCTAGCAACAAGGATGGGAAGGGAGCGTTTAGAGGCCTCTGGTACCTCACAGACCTGCTGTGTGTGGGAACAGGTCCCTGCATTAGGATAGTCCGATCCTATGGTTCAGTTTCAGGCAGGGCGGAACAGTGCAAGATTGTCAGAACAATGGGCAGGGGCCCAGGGAGTCTTGTCTTCTGGAAGATAACTGCTGTCCTTTGGGATTGGCAAATAATCCTTTGGGGAGCCCCAGCTTGTTCAGGCAAGTGCGTCTCTTGGAGCGCATCAGGCTGCCGGCTGGGCCTCACTGGGTTGTCTTACGCAAGGCTCTGGGCCTCAGCCCTTGTATCTGTAAAATGGGACTAATTATACCTGCCTTGGGGCTCTTGGGAGCCTCACATAGGATTCATAGCAAAGTGTCCGTCCAGAGGAAGGTAATGAGAATGGATGTTGTTTTTCTTGGTGCTTGTTTTTCTGGTTCTTTTCTCTTAATTCCTGACATTTTCCTTCTGGTTTATGGAACTGTGGCTGTCCCACTCCAAATTCTATGGCCAGCTAATGTTTCCATATCCTGATTATCACCCAGATGCCTAGAAACAGCCAGACGGCTTGGAAGAGCCAGGGAGCTCAGCCACATCTGGGGTCTGCATTTTATTGGAGACCGTGGATGGGGTGAAGCTGTTAAAGGTGGGGGGGGATCCTGGTCTCACCATGATTGAGGCCCGAGACCCAGCTTGCCTTTTGGCCAGATCTCATCGCGTGTTGGTAAATGGCCTTGGAGACGTCTGCTGGGACGCACAGTGGCTGCACAGTCTGGTGGGGAATTCATCCCAGGTCATTTTGGCGCTCCCACGGCCATCTTGGTGTTTTGTAAGGAAATTCTGTGCCCACCTCCCCGCCGACCTGGCTTCAGGACTGAGGTGTCTCAGCAGGGTCCCCTCAGCCTCTCCTTCTGCCTCCTCCTTGTTCTTCCTCCTTTTCGCCTCTTGGCCCATCCTTTCTGGCTGACCTCACTCGGCCCCGTCTGGCCTGGTCTGGCCCTGGACTGTGTGTCGCTGCCTGGGTAGGGGAGGAGGCATTCCGCGGCTCTGATGCAGAGCTTTTGATTTCCTGGGAATTTTCCTCATTCCTGGGCTCCCTCATGCTGCTGCTTGCGAGGTGTTGTGGGGCCTGCCTGGGGTCCTCCTCTGTCCTCCATGGGCCTAAGTGGATAGGAAGAAAGGCTGGGGATGGCGGAGCCAGAGAAGCTTGGGAGAGTGGAATTTCTGGAATGGCAGGTCAGAACTGGTTCCTGCATGGATCTGGTAGCCTTGGGCTTGGCTGAGGGATTTTTGTTACGCTTTTTGGTTGGCGTCTCCATCACCCTCCCACCTCCTTTTGAATTTCAATTTTCTTTTTTCCTGAAGGACTGTTTTATTGTGCTTTCAAGTCTTTTTTTTTTTTTTTCCTTGCCTTGCACAAAGTACTGACTCACGTTGCTAATGGCCGTATGCTGGTTATGTGTCTCATTATTCTGCTGTTTAAGATTGATCATTTCTGTTTCAAACCGGAATAGGCCAGGCAGATCAGTGCATGGGTTTTCTAAATTCCACAGTGATGCTTTGCTGCTGTCAAATGTGTGGATCTTCTTACAATGGACAGGTATTAATAGGGCCTATCTATGCCAGATCTTAAAACAATGCATTTCTCCTTGAAAAATAAATGGCCAGCAGATGTCTTTTGGGCTTTGTGCTCTGAATCTCTCTCTCTTTTTATTTTAAGGAGGGCAGTGCTGGAGTTGAACCTGTGGCCTTCCACATACTTTGCAAGTGCTCTACCACTGAGCTGCACCCCTAGAGGCCGCGCCCCCCCCCCCCCCCCCCCCCCCCGTTTTTCCTTTTTTTCTTTTTTTTTTTCTTTTTATCTTGAAATTGTCTTGCTGAGTTATGCAGGCTGGCTCTTTCCTCTAACTTGCAATCCTGCTGCCTCCGCCTCCTGAGTTGCTGGGATTACAAGCATGCACCACTGTGCCTGGTTTATTTTTGGTTTTTAAATAAAGTTTGTGTAGAAAGATAGGGCTAACTAGATTGGTTTGTCAAATCATCGTTTGATTGCCTTTTTAGATTAGGGACTAGGAAAGCCTCGGGAACCGTGGGTCTGTCGTTTGGATGAGCCTGTGGTGCTGGAGGTGGGAGCCGAGAGCTTTCTGGTGAAATAAAATTGTTTATGATCAGCCTTCAGGTTTAACAGGTGCCCTTTGGATCCGGCCTGCTCACCTGGGAACTTGCAGACTTGGGCCTTGCTGTTGGTGATACCACTGTTTACACCTATGGGTGGCACTTGGGGAATCTCTGCCCTGGGAGGCCGTTTGCCATAGTGATTTGAGCCGGGAGGCCTGGGTGAGCTTTGTTGGCAGCTGTGCCTGGTGATTTTCCGTGTAGCCCGAGAAACATGCTTTCTAGAGCTGAGCGCTGCGTAGCGCCTCTAGGATGCAGACAGTGACACCGGTGTGTAAAGCAGCAAGCGTCCATGCAAAGTCAAGTCCACCTCAGGTTGCTGGCTGTCTCTGCCATTGTCTTATGTTATTGCTGCCTTTCCTCCCTTTGCAGCCAGTTTTGTATCTCCAGTCTGGGTCCTTTATTCTTTTACAAACCTTCAGCCTTTCTCTTTTTGGTATTGCACAAGCCGTATTTGTTTGTTTGTTTGTTTGTTTATTTATTGGTGGTACTGGGGGTTGAACCCAGGGCCTCACACCTGCATGCTTTGGAAGTGCTGGACCACTGAGCTGTGCCTCCAGCCCATTTTTTTTTAGTTTTTGAGACAGGGTCTCGCTAAGGTACGTAGGCTGCCTCTGGTCTTGAACTTGCGATCCTCCCGCCTCCGCCCCCACCTCCTGAGCCGCTGGGATTACAGGTGTGCGCCACCGCGCCCGACAAGCCGTATTTATTGCATTTTCAATTCAGTTGTGATGCAACAGATACTCTTTGAGCATCTATTATTTTTCAACCTATTATTTGTGCAAGGCCTTTAAATAAAATACTCTTCCTCCATTAATTAAAAGTAATGTCCCTGAAAAAATTGGAAAATACTGAAAAGGCTAAGTATAAAAATAAAAATCTAAGTCATCGGTAACCTCACCATCCAGAGATAACTGCAGTAAAGATTCTGTTATCTCCCTCCTCTGATTGTGTGTTTGTAGCTTCAGGACTGGAGCAGTTCTGTGTACACCGTGTACACGGTAGTTTGCTTTTCCTTTGAACGTTGTAGTGCATTTCCCTAGGTCATTGAGAATGTGATGTTTTCGTAATTGCACAGTTGCTGTTGTATGGATATGTCATGCTTTAGTGACTCCTCTTTTAGGCATTTAGGTGGTTGTTACCCATTTTCCCCTCTTATCAACAAGACTTTCCAGAACATCCATATGGGTAAAGCCTGGTGCACATTGCTGTTAGGTTATGTCCTGAAGTGGAATTCCCGAGGTCAGAGTGCGTGCACAGGCCAGGGGTTTTCAGTCCTAGGTAGGCTTGGTGATACATGCCTGTAGTCCCGGTGTTTGTGAGGCCGAGGCAGGAGGAAGTACCCTCCTTTAGTCCTTGTCACTTTCTGGTCTCCAGGCCAACGTGGCTTCCTTCACAAGCCGCCAGGTCCTAGGTGTCTTGGGCCTGGTTGAGTCCTCTGAAGAGTGGGGCTCAGGGTCTTGCTCCATTGACTGGGCTGCGTCTGGCCAGGTCTTGTCGTAAACACGAGTTGACTGTGTTTAGGACGAAGAGGTGCGGATGCCCAGAAGGTAGTCCCCTTTCTGAAGAGGCTTTGAGGAGCCTGGCAGCCTCATCAGTCCCTTCTTCTCTCTCTCTTTTAAACATAATAGTCTTGTGTGAGCCCAGGCTGCCCTTAAACTTGAAATCCTCCTGCCTCATCCTTCCAAAGGCTGGGATTGCAGGCAGGTGCTACCATGCCTGGCTCCTGCCTTTTTTGATCACGCTTTTCACAACTTGAAATTACAAGTTTTTTAAAAGCAAATTTTTATTGTGGTAAAGTATTTATTTATTGTTATTACTATCATTCTTTGCAGTACAGAGGGGTTGAACCCAGGGTCTCAAAGGTGCTTTGCAAGTACTCTACCACTGAGCTACACCCCCAGCCCATTTTTTACTTTTTTTTTTTTTTTGCAGTACTGGGGGTTGAACCCAGGGCCTCACGCTTGCATGCTCAGCAAGTGGTGGACCACTGAGCTGCACCTTCAGCCCATTTTTTTACCTTTTGAGTTTTTGAGACAGAGTCTCGCTAAGTTGCACAGACTGCCTCTGGTTTTGAACTTGTGATCCTCCTGCCTCCGCCTCCCGAGCCGCTGGGATTACAGGCGTGCACCACTGCACCTGGCTCCATTTTTTACTTTTTATTTTGAGACAAGTTCTCGCTAAGTTATGCAGCAGCCTCTGGCCTCAAACCTGCGATCCTCCCGCCTCCACTTCCAGAGTTAAAATTTATTACTTACAAGTGCCCAGTAGAGTGGCATGAGGCGGCATTCACAGTGCTGTGCAGCCATCACACTATCCGTCTTCAGACACCATTGTCCATCCAGATACAAAGTCTGCACCTGTTTGGTACTGACGCCCCCTCCCCAGCCCCCACGGCCACCTGCCTGCTTTCTGTCTCTGAGTTTGACTCTTCCAGATGCCTCCTGTAGGCAGGATTGTCCAGTGTTGGTCATTTGGGGTCTGGGTTATTTCACCTAGCGTGTTCCCAAGGGCAACCTGTTTCATTGTTGCCTCCCTGTTTTAGGCCGTCATTTCTTTCACACATACGCACAGGTCCAGGTACCCATAGGTACCTCTAGGTGGATTTTGTGTACGTTCATCTGCCTGTGGACGGCAGCCTGAAGACTCTGCTTTTGTTTTGTATGAAAACGGTCCCTTCTTCCCCGGTGAGTGGGTGCTCTGAGAAGCCAAGTTCTGTTGTCGCCTGTGTATTGCTGCCTGCTTGGGTCAGCCTGCGTTGGATGAGCTGGAGAGCTGTGTGAGAAGGACTCAAAGGAGCCCACCGGTGTCAGGTCCAGCTTAGCCTTCGAGGGTGGACAAGGTGTTGTGGAGCAGGCAGTAGAATTGAAAAAGCACCCCTCAAAAGCAGCATGCCGAGGCCTGGATTTTTTTTTTTTTTTTTTTTTTTTTTTTTTTGTGGTACTGGGGGTTGATCCCAGGGCCTCACGCTTGCACATTTGGCAAGTACTGGACCACTGAGCTGCACCTCCAGCCCCCCTCCCCCTTTTTTCCTTTACTTTCTGAGACAGGGTCTCGCTAAGTTACGCAGACTGCCTCTGATCTTGAACTTACGATCCTCCTGCCTCTGCCTCCCAAGCTGCTGGGATTACAGGCGTGCGCCACCGCGCCCGGCCTGAGGCCTGGAATATTAAATGTGTCTTTTTCAGTTGAAATCAGAGAGTCTGGGCCCTGACGAGAGCTCATAGGTCAGCGTGCTTTCCAGAGCAGGTCAGCGTGCTTTCCAGAGCACCGAGGCCTTTTGCAAGTGGACGTCCTGTAAGTGCTGCTAAGGATTTCGGCTCCAGAAACCCTGCGTGGTTCAAGCTCATGTCTTTGTGCAGAACGGTGGGCTGGACCGTGGCAGGGCCTCCTGGAAAAGGGAGTTTCCACCCGGCGCTCTTTCCGTGGGTCATTTGTGTCCTCTGGCGCTTTTTTTTGGCAGGTGGTGTTTACACACAGCCCAGAGCTTCAAGGACAGCTCTGTTCCACGCAGGACAGAAAACAGGCCGGTCTGGGAGGGGCGCCGTCCCTCCCGCCTGGGTGACCTGCGTGCGCGGCTGAATGGGCTCAGTGTTCAGGATCGCTGGCAAGAGCACAACGTTGCCCTAAAACGTAGTGTGAGATTTTCTGGTGTGTGTTTTCCTGATGAAAAGTTAGGAAAGTATCTACACTCTTTTGAACAAAGGATATAAAAAGCAGGTATACAAGGAGAAAGGGAAGCGCTCTTCCTCCCAGCCTCTGAGGCAGTGACCACTGTTTACAGTTCATTGCTTATTCCTCTAGCCTCTCAGTGCACCCATAAATACAGGTTTATGTAGGAAGGCTTTAGAAAAGGCGGGGCTGGGGGTGGGGACTCGATCTGTGCCTCAGTGGGAGAGTGTTTGCTTCCTGTCCGTCCACAGCACGGCAAAAAAATACAAAAATAGGATACAATTTCCATTTTCACACATATTATCACGAGTATTTTCCCATGTTAAAATAAACAGACCTTAGTGGCTGGGCGTGGTGGCGCACGCCTATAATCCCAGCGGCTAATTCCAGCGGCTAATTCCAGCGGCTCCGGAGGCGGAGGTGGGAGGATCGCAAGTTCGAGACCAGAGGCAGTCTGCGTAATTTAGCGAGACCCTGTCTCAAAAAGTTAAAAAAAAAAAAAAAGTGGGCTGAGGTGCAGCTCAGTGGTCCAGCACTTGCAGAGCATGCAAGCGCAAGGCCCTGGGTTCAACCCCCGGTACCGCAAAAAACAAAAACAAAAACAAAGAAAAAAAACAAAAAAAAACCAGACCTTAGATCTAGCACAAGTGTTCTGCAGGACGGGGGTTGAACATAGGCCTCATACATGAGAGGGAAGCGCTCTACCACTCAGCCTCACCCACAGCCCCTTATTTATGTTTTTTATTTTGGGACAGGGCCTCGCTGAATTACATAGGCTGTTTCTGGCCTCAAACTTGTGATCCTCTTGACTTAGCCTCCCGAGTTGCTGGGATTACAGGTGTGCACCATGATGCCTGGCTCTAACACACTCTTGATGTTCTAAAAATAATGTCTCTTAGGTTTTAAAAAATATGTTGTTGTTGTTGTTAGGTGCCGTCGAGTCATGTCCGACTCATAGCAACCCTCATAAGTTTTTTTTTTTTTTTTTTTGGGGGGGGGTACTGGGGGTTGAACCCAGGGTCTCGCGCCTGCATGCTCTGCAAGTGCTGGACCACTGAGCTGCACCCTCAGCCCATTTTTTTTTTTTTTTTACTTTTTGAGACAGGGTTTCGCTAAATTACGCAGACTGCCTCTGGTCTCGAACTTGCGATCCTCCCGCCTCCGCCTCCCGAGCTGCTGGGATTACAGGCGTGTGCCACCGCGCCTGGCCCTCATAGGGTTTTCAGTGGCAGATTGTTTTTCGGGATTGCCTTGGGAGTGGGTTGCCAAGTCCTCCTCTCATTTTTGCAGTGCTGGGAATCGAACTCAGGACCTCAGAGACTGCAGAGTGGCACTCTACCAACTGAGCTAAATCCCTTAAAAATATACAGGTGTATAAAACCAAAAATAGCCCATAATCCCATGGCCCAGATAGTCCCAGTTGACTTACATCTGAAATTTTCTTTTCTTTTTTTGAGGTGCTAGGGGGCCAGACCCAGAGCCTTGCATGTACTTTGCAAGAGCTCTACCACTGAGGTGCACCCCCAGCCCCTTTTTTAAATGTTTTTATCTTGAGACAGGGTCTCACTACATCGCATAGGCTGCCGGTGGCTTCAAACTTGAAGTCGTCTTGCTTTTCCTTCTTGAGTCACTGGGATTACAGGCATGCACCACCGCACCCAGCTATATCTCAGATTTTCTAACTTTTTTTTTTAAAGGTTTTTCATCAGTCATTCTAGAAGAAAACCACCCCGAGAAGCTTCATGTGATTCCTTCCATAAAAACATACACCTTATCCACACATCCTTATTTATATTCTGCAAGCTTGCTGCCCTTGCACTTGGTAATATTCCTTCTTCTCTATGACAGCACCCGAAGACAGATTATATGATCTATTTTAACGACCTGTCTGACTTGACTCCTATTAGGGGACATGTGGTATGTTTGTAATTTTGGAATGTTACACAATTTTTGTAAAATTATGCCGAGTGTCTCTTCAGAAACATAATGATTTGGCTGGGCATTGACGGTACACCGCTGTAACCCCAGGGACTTGGGAAACTGAGGCAGGAGGATCGTTAGTCAAGGCCAGAGGCAGCCTAGGTAACTTCTTGAAACCCTGTCTTAAGATAAAAAAGAGGGGTGCAGGGGTGCAGCTCAGTGGTGGAGGATTTGCCGAGCATGCATCAGGCCCTGGGTTCAACCCCTTGTACTGCAAAAAAACCCCAAACCAAAAAGCATACAATTTGTATAAAATAGGGTGTGAGAGTGCATTTCTGCAGTATGTAGAGTCTTCTACTTGAATAACGTTTTGATAAGAATTCTACTAACTTCCTATTCAAAAATTTGTGTCCAGGAGTGTGTGTGAACAAGTGTTTCCAAACGAGTGGCCTTCTAGGTCCTCTTGGGTGAGTAAGGTCTTCAGTTGTGATCCATTTGGTCTGGCGTGTCGGGAAGTGCCACTCTGGTAGCTATGGCTTTGGCAGGTGCAGCTCTTGGTTGGAGGTAGCTAAGGGCCAGCGTGAGCACTAGGAGGCTGTAGAGAGGGGCACAGGCAGCCAGGTCCGTGTGTGATCAACTAAAATGATGGTACGTGGTGCAAGTGTCTTCTAGCCTTTACATATTAGAGTCTGGTGCATCAAATTCAGAGACTGCCTGCCTTTGGAGTTTTCCTGTGACCCCTTGGAGGTTTCTGGGGCCCCCATTTTGCAGCCTGTGGTCGTGGAGGTGTGGAATTTACTTGGAGGCCTGTCCTCCTTTATGTCTCCTGATCATGGCCATCACGCAGATTTGCCCAGTGCCCTGCTCAACTGCTTGGCCTCCAGCTCTGCCTTTGCACATCTCCCCTGGTGGGTGAAGTGGTGAAAGAGATAGGGCCCTGGAAAGCCTGGGTGGCGTTGTGTCAGGCAGGCTGTGTCAGACAGGGGAAGGATTGTGGCCAGCTGAGCGTCTGGAGGAGGTACTTGGGAACTGAGCTGCTCTGATCCCCTGGCTTGTTTTGTTAGCAGGATCCTAGAGGAGTCCACTGGGAGAGCGGCAGTGCTGTGCCCCCATCTGCTGCTCCTGCTGGAGAGCAGGGTTCTTTAGCAGGTACTAAATGCAGCAGTTTGGTGCCCCGTGGGGGCAGGCCCACGCGGGGTCAGGTGCCTTCAAGTCCTGGTTCTAGCACTTCAGAGCCGAGCGACTTGGGGCCAGTTATTTACTCTTTTCAAGCCTCTGTTCTGTTCGTCTGTAAGCCTTGATAGTAGCACCCTCACAGAACGGGAAGAGAATTCAGATCGTCATGAGCTGAAGTGTTTAGCAGGCACCTGGCACGAGAGGCTCTCAATCCACAGCAGCTATTAATGGTTCCTGAATTCAGCACTCAAGGAGGACCCAGGGGTTTGGAGTAGGCAGGCTGTACACTTGGGGCTCGTTTGTTTACTAGATGTTGGGGCTTCTAATTGTGTGCTGAGCCCTGTGCTGCTTGCGGATGATTCAGATCCAAATCAAACAGCCGCGTCCTCACCTCCAGGAGCTCAGGCACCTTAAGCAGGGAGGGCCTCCCCAGGAGGTAGGCGCATCAGAGCTCTTTCTATTGTCCACCTTGCCCCAGAAACACCACCTTGGGCACCTTTCCAGCTAACAAGGACGTTTGATCGCTGGCTGCTGCCCTGTGCTGAGTCTGTTCTGTTCTCAGGTAAATGTCTTGGAAGGAACGAAGGTAGGTCTACTAAGGCAGTTTGTGGGCTCCGGCCGCTCTGAGGTTTAACTGGCTGTGGCCCAAATTTGGTCTCCAGCAGACAGAAGTGTCCTTTCTACTACCACTTACATGTCCCTGCAGTAAGACCTTGAGCAAATAGACTGTTGTTAGTCCTTGGAGACTTCTGTTTCCTTACCTGCCAGGTAGGGATGGAACCTGTCTTACTGGATTGCTGTGACTATTGATACAATCCCTGGGATGCATTTGGCATGGAGGGAGTAGGGGGCTTGGTCAATCAGGAGCAGTATAAGGTGTTGATTCTATGTTGCTCAGACCCTAACAACATTGTAGCAGTGATGTGCAGGCTTGTTACAAAAAATCCAAACGTTGCAGAAGTGCAAGGAGCAGAAAATGAAAGTCATTCCTTCTTCCTTCCTGTTCTTTAGTAGCAAGGCAGGATTGCTATTTTAAACGATTTTGTTTCCCAAGCCCTGGGTGTGTTTGGACGCATAGGAATTCTAAATCCGAACTGACCATCTGGAACGTTTACATGTATACTTTCATGTGGATCAACAACATTTCAGCCCTGGTTGCCCAGCCTTACCACCTAAGCCCTTTCCTGAGTCCAGGGGGGAAAGGCCATTGTGCTTCTTGGCACAGCCTGGATGGGTCCTGGAGTTGTGTCCTTGAAATTCATGAGTGGCAAAGAGTAGATTTCATTAACAAGTTCTGCTCTCCAGAGTTTTCAGAAGATGGGGTGTTGAAGTCTGAGGTTGGAGGATGGGACAAGGTAGGCTGTGTACCAACAGGGCCAGCACAATCTGTTTATGACTTCCTAGGAATTTAGGGAGGTGATAGAGCGGTAGGTAGGGTGTTGTGAGAATCCAGTTCTGTTGTAGGGATAGAGTCTGTGAGTAAGGTCTCCATGACATTTATTTATTCTGAATAACAAGTAGATAACGTTAGTGCGTTTACAGGGAGGGCAAATATTTTTCTTTTCTCCCTTGCTGGAATCCCAGGTGGTTATACCTGTGGAGGCTCCTGAAGGACTCTTGGCCCTTGCTTTTGGGCTCACCCTCTTTCTTCTTTCTGCCCAGATTTGTCTGATGGGTAACTCAGCAGCTGCCATTGTCCTTGGTTTCTTCTGAGGTCTGAGGCATGGAGGAGAAATAGTGGGCCCCTGGTAGGCCGTTTGGGCTTTTATTGGGGATCAGCGGAACTCAGGCAGCCTGTCAGCCCCTCCCCATCCTCAGCGCCTTTGGGCTAACCCGTTGTCATCAGGAGACGATGGGTTTGTGGGGGTCCAGTGGTTGACAGGCAGTCGCTGAGCAAACATCCTGCCTGGGGAGGGGCACGTGGCTGGAGGAAGCGCAGTGTGACCTTGGCCTCCGAAGAGAGGCATCGCTGGGAGGGAGGTGTTGAAGCTGGGCTGGTGGGGATGGCCTCCAGCTCCTCTGGGGCTTCTGATGGCAGCCGTGCAGCCGCGTTTCTGCTTCCTCCGGCGTTGCCATGGTTCCCGGAGGCAGGGAGAGAGGCTGGGTTTGTGTTTTGTTTTGAGTAGGTGATGTTCGGTGCTGCTGGGGCATTCCCTGCTTAAAGGGCATCTGAGGAAAGGTCCGGGGGGCTCCCTGGTTTCTCTGGGGAGAGGGTTACGCTTTCAGTTCCTTCCTTGGCTTCCTACCTTTTCGTTCCTTAGACATAAACGAAAAGCACAGTTCACAGAAACGTCAGGTGGCACAGAACTGCTGGCCCGAGTGCGTGAAGGTCCACGCGGTGGAGGGTTGGTGGTGGCTTTCCTTTAGTAACAAGACTCAGTCGGGGCACGTTTGGTGGGAGTCATTACAGTGGATAAGCGATGGAATGCTGTGTAGGCATTAAAAGCAGGGAGTATTTCACTGTTGTTTTCATAGGAAGATCGCTACCGGCCGGGTGCGGTGGCGCATGCCTGTAATCCCAGCGGCTCGGGAGGCGGAGGCAGGAGGATCACAAGTTTGAGACCAGAGGCAGTCTGTGGAATTTAGCGAGACCCTGTCTTAAAAAAAGTAAAAAAAAAAAGGCGGGGGGCTGAGGGTGCAGCTCAGTGGTCCAGCACTTGCAGAGCATGCAAGCAGGAGGCCCTGGGTTCAACCCCCAGTACCACAAAAAAAAAAAAAAAGAAAGAAAGAAAGAAAAAGAAAGAAAGATGGCTACCGGAGATCAGAAGGACCCAAGCTGCAGGATAGTATAGAGACTTTCCGCATTTGTAGCATAAAAGTGGAAACCAGGGCTGGGGATGTGACTCAGTGGAAGACCAACTACCTAATACGTGGGAGGCGGTGCTGAGTTCAGTCATTGGCAACAACTTAGGAGGCCACAGCTCTGCTGGGCAGTTTACATAAGCTAAGCAGAAGGGCCTGGAAGGTGCCCACCAGCTTCTTCAAAGTGGTTATCTTTTGAGCTGGATTGATTTGCTTAGTATCGCTGGAGCTTGCTTTACTGGAAGTCTGTTACAAAGATCCCTAATTGTGGGCGTCACTCATGCTTAAAGACAGAGGAGCATGTGGGGAGCGGGCCAGGTGGGGGCTGGGCAGCTGGCACATTGTCGGTTCACTCCTGGCATGAGCTCAAACAACAGTGAGCAGCAGCCTTGCCTGGCTTCCTGTTCACTCACCCCGATCCAGGGTGGCCAGGCTCCCGGTGCTGGGGCCCTGAGGTGCGTGCATGCACATGGACCCAGTCCCATCATCTGTCGCTGTTCATGTGTCCATGCCACTTGGGAGCTGCCTGTTGATCTGGTTAGAAGGGACAATCTGGTACAAACGCCACCTCCAGTTTCTGTTCTCTGCTAAATCAGATTCTACAATAAATAACACTGATCTCAGTGGCATTTGCAAGTCCTCCTCACTTGTGAATTCTCCATTATTTGGAGGTGGACAGGAAGGAGAAACGCAATAGAGCTGTGCTGTGCTGACTCTTCTCACTCGCTAGGTCCTTGTTAAATCCGACACTGGAGGGGCGGCCTGTGTGTGGCATGTGTGCCCAGCTATCCATCCCTAACCAATATGTTGAAATTGAAATCTTGTTTTTCTCCCCAGCTTGCTAGGTTGACCAGATGTTCCAAAGGGGAGGGAGGCCAGTAGCACATGGCAGACTGCAAATGAGATTTCTAGTCCAAGTCCTCTGCAGGGCTCCGCCAGCGCCTGCCTGCTCGTGAGCCAGGTAGAGGGTTCAGGACAAACCTCTCTGATCAGGAGCCCCGGGCTGGTGCAGCCTTGGGGGCATGGATGCTATGATAAGAGGATTCCAGTGCCAGCTCAAGTCCCATTTAGGCTGGGTGTGACATTCACCGCAGACTGCAGGAGCGCTGGCAGCACCTAGGGTACTGTGGGTATTGGTGGTAATTGCCTGAGGTCCATAGCATGGACCCAGGATCACATAGCAGGTAGTGGCCAGTGTGTCCTGAGTAGATGCAGGTGTTGGGTTGACGTGGGTTCTTCTCTTTGATTCAGAAGTTTTTTAGGAGCTGGGAAGAGTAGCTCAGTGGTAGAGAATTTGCCTCGTATGCTTGAGGCCCCCTGGGTTCCATCCTCAGCACCACCAAAAGGAGAAAAAAGTCCATTTGTAGAGTTTTTATGTTTTTTGACCAGAGTTTTTATGTTTTTTGACCATTACGTTTTTTGATCGTTAGAGTTATTTTTATTTCTACTTTCATTATGTCTTATTTATTGTACTGTGGTCAGAGGTATTTTTGCTTTTCAGAACTTGGGATTTTCCTTAAAGGCTAACATGTAGTCATTTCTCAATGTGTTTGCTGGCCTAGCTCGGATGATCTGTCACCTGCGCCATTGGGAGTGGGTGTCATGTACCCGGTTGTGGAGGTTTATGTTTTTTCTGTTATTACGATTTTCTTTTTCTTTTTAAAGTTACTCTGAATGTGCACAGGTTCGTGTGAGTTAGACTTTCACTCTGGATTGTTCCCCTGCCCTCATAAAGCCACTATTTTGCTTCTTACTCTGTGTCTGGCTTCTCTCGTCCAGCTTTGTAATTTGTGAATTTCCTATATGTTCTGTGCTGTTTTCTCATTGCCAAGTGGTGCTCAGTTGTGTGACTGTGATGTTTCTCCATTCTCTGAGTGATAGATACTTAGTTTATTTCCACTTAGCTCTCCCACTTAGCTCTCCCAGGTAGTTCAGCTGTTAACGCAGGTACACATGGCCCTCATGGCCCTTGGTGCGTGCATGTTGGGGTTCATACCTAAGAGTGGGTCAGTGGAAGTAGACAGCGCAGTTTTCCAGTGGCTATGTGATAGGCATGCCTGCTAGCAGGGGAGACTCGTCCTGGCTCCACGTGCTTGCCAGCCCTTGGCCCTGGAAAGCAGTTACTTCTCCCCAGAGTGATCTCTTTGTTGTTGTTAGGTGCTGTTGAGTCAACTCTGACTCATAGCGACCCTATGTACAACAGAACGAAACACTCCTGACACTGTGCCATCCCATCTTTAGATTCATGCAATTCCAGTTAGAATCTTGGCAGACTTTTCTTGTTGGTATTGTTTTGTTTGGAAATTGACAAACTGATTCTGAAGTTTATATGAAAAGTCAGAGGACCACCGGGCACTGTGGCGCACGCCTGTAATCCGAGCAGCTTGGGAGGCAGAGGCAGGAGGATCGCAAGTTTGAGACCAGAGGCAGTCTGCATAACTTAGCGAGACCCTGTCTCAAAAAGTAAAAAAAAAAAAAAAAAATTAGCTGGGGAGTGCAGCTCAGTGGTCCACCTCTCTTGGGACCACCTCCCAAGAGTGCCATCCTGTACCAAGCCTTTAGCACTTGGGCCTTTTGGGGACATTCCAGACCCAAACCATAGCCTCCTGGAACCTTCTGTCCCCTCTTCTGGGCACTGGCTGCCCCTGCCTGTGGCAGGGCTGCTTTCTCAGGCTTTCTTTGATTATCCTCCTGGGACCTGCCTTTGCCCATCCATATTGGCTCCTTATTTCCTGGATCCTATGTATCAGTTGGGCTGGGATTTAGCTCAGTTGGTAGAGCACCGCTCTGCAGTCTCTGGGGTCCCGAGTTCGATTCCCAGCACTGCAAAAATGGGAGAAGGACGTGGCAACCCACTCCCAAGGCAATCCCGAAACAATGAGCCATTGAAAACACTGTGAGGGTTGCTATGAGTCGGACCTAACAACAACAACATGTATCAGTTGGAGAAGCCAGACACCCAGCAGCAGGGACCACCTTAAACTGCCCTAAACATGGGTTGCTGATTGGCTCAGGCAAGGGGAAGGCCAGAAGCAGGCAGGCTGGGGATTGGCGGGCCCAGTGGTGCTTTTGTTGTCTGGATGGGCCCCATTCCTCTTCTGAGCCCGTCATTAGCAAAGGTGTGGCTTCTTCAGACTGTACTTTCAGATGCTTTCTCAGGCTCTAGGACTGCTTGGCAAAGGACAGAATGCTCCCGTTAGGAATCTGGGGCTGTTGGGCCCGCAGGAATGGCCCGGTGACATTTGCTTTGTTGTTTGAGTAGAGCACCGTCCTGGGCAACTTTCTAAGAAGGCGAATGAAGCCCTGAGTCTTTGTATGAGTCAAAAAGTCTTTTTCTTTCCTCACACGTGACCTGAGTATTGGATTCTAAGTTGGAAGCCAGTGCTCACTGAGGATAACAATGGCTGAAAGCAGTCTGTGTTGGTGCATCGCCATTCTGAAGGTTGAGCCCCGAGACCCTTTCTTTTGACTAGAGCAGGGGAGAGATTACGCTTTTTAGAAAGCTTTTACGTGGTGGTTTTAATCCCTGATGTTTGAAATTTTTCATACACCTTTTGTTGTTTCTGTGTCTCGTGTCCTGTGTACTCGATGGAATCCTGTTCTCTTGGATACTTGAACTCTGGAGTTTTTTCTTGTATTTTTAATTTTATGTGTTTCCCCCCACCCCTAACAGCATTCTGTATTTCTGGAACTCCTGTTTATGTCTGGACTCCTGGATTAATCCCTTTATGAGGGAGGTGTCTACCATTCACCTCGTTAATTTTCTGAGATTTGCTCAATTTTCTCTCTCTTTATTGGATTTTTAACTTTAGAATAATTTACATGTACAGAAAAGATGGCAGTCCCCTGTACCCTGCCATGGTTTCTTCCTTGTTATAACCATCTGAAGTTAATATGGCACATTTCTCATAACTAACGATCCAATATTGATACATTATTATTAACTGAAGTCCATACTTTGTTCGCCTGCAGCTGTAGCCCTGTGGCATCGATCCCGTCAGATCTCGGAAGCTAAGCAGGGTTGGGCCTGATTAGTATTTGGATGGGGGACCAAACGCCTGGGAGCACCAGGTGCTGTAGGCTTGGGAGATGGACCCGGCAACCCACTCCCAAAAATCAATCCGCCATTGAAAACCCTATGAACAGCAGAGAAGCACTGACAATAGCGTTTCGCCTTTTGTACACAGGGTCGCTATGAGTCGGATACTGCCTTGACGACACCTAAGAACAGCAACATACTTTGTTCATATTTACTTAGTTCCTACCTTTTGTCTCAGGCCCCAGTTACATTTAGTCATCTCATCCCCTGAGTTTCCTCTTAGCTGTGATGGCTAACAGACTTTGCTTGCATTTGAGGACCTTGGCAGTGTTGAGGATGCTGGCAGGTGTTCTAGAGGGTCCCTCGATTGGGGTTCCTCTGAATGTTCTCGCACCAGCCTGAGGTGTATGGGGTTTTCATTATCCCATGTATAATTCTTCCTGAGGCTTCCTCTCATTTCCTGATTGTCCCTTAAGGAAAGGAAATGCCCCTTCTCACTTCATAAGTGCGGTGTGCTCCCCTTTCTGAGGATACGAAGCATAGATTTCAGGTTTCAGTGTACCTTCCCGCATTGTCTGTTTTGTCTCTGGTCTGTGTTTATCAGGTCTGAGGTCTGGGGCACACTCTGCTGATGGGGCAGGGTCAGGGTCGGGATCAAGGACTCCATGGAGGTGGTTGGCTGCAGCTTTCCTTCCACCTGGACTACCTCTTCAGGAGCCAGCTCTTGCCCTGCGGGGGAGTGGGGCGCGGGCCCTCTGCGGTCTGCTTCTCAGGATCTCCCTCAGCTTCCTTCTTGGGCCTTTCCCGCACCCCACCCAGCGTGCTCTAGATGTCTCCTTTAATTTACCAGTGGGGAAGCCTGGCTGTGGCTGGAGCAGCCTTTCAGCCGTCCCCTCAGGCTGCAGGCCGGAGCCTCCTCAAGCTCTGGGTCCGAGGGCCCTGCTCTCTGCAGGTCTCGCCTTGCCCTTGCAGCGTGGTTCAGGCTGCCGTCTGCCCTTCATCTACCAAGACAGACCCTGCGCTAGGGGTTCTTTGTTCATTTTCAATTTGGGAAGGGTGAGTGCTGTGCCTGGGGTTTCAGCAGAACCCCTCTACACTCTGGATGGCATTTCTGTGAGTGAACAGAATGGAACTAAGGGCTGTTTCTGGGCTGTGTGCGCGTGGACACACACGGCCATACTCAGGGGGAGGGATGTTGATGTCGGCGTGGTGGTAAATACTCCGGTCTGCTGCCTTCTCACATCATTGGCTGGGGCTGTCTTAGTGGGAGAGGCTGCAGAGTCTCATGAGGCCTAGTGAGAGGGCATGGCAGGGCGTCACGGCATGTGCCGCGACCTCCCTCTCAGGCTGAAGCTGCAGCGGGCTGATGACATCAACCTCGCCGTTTGCTGACTTCCTTCTCTGTGCCGCGGGATCAGGGGTGTTGATGTTTTCCCCCGGTGACCGTCAGCTGTCCCTCCGTCTGTCCCCATTTTGTGGCTGGGTTGGCGTTTGGCCTTCCCGCCTCCTTGCAGTTTGGGAGCCTGTCACCTGCAGGCAGCGTTTGCCTGTGGCCCTTCTGTCAGGGGAGGTGGGCGTTCACAGAACGGCGAGGCTGTTGTTCATGGCTGATGGGACTGGTCTTTGTCTCCGCCCTCCCAGTGGGCTGAATCCAGGCCACCTGGGAGAACACAGGGCCTGGGAAGGTGGACAGAATGCTTTGCCCAGCTGGAGAAAGTGCCTTCCTGACAGACAGGCTGGCTTAATGCCTATGTTTTCTCCAGCGTCCCGGATTCCAGCCTGCTGCAAGTGACGTCATCCTACAGAGAGGCTCTGGGTGTAAACAGAGGCGCAGCCAGGCCGCCCAGTGACAGCTGCACTGGCTGCTGGGGCAGCAGCTTCTGAGGGCTGTGCTTAGCCTGCCTGCCCCGTCTCTAAGCTGGCTTTCAAATTATTTTTGTTTTTTTTTAAACAAATAGCAAATCTGTTTAGACTTTTATGCAGCATTTTATGACCTTTCTTGCCAGTCTCTTTGGAACAGGAAGTGCCAACGGTAGAGCAGGGAGAAGTGGGAGGAAGGCAGGTAATGGACGGTGTGAGCCCGGCGTCCAGGTGGCCTGCGCTGGTGATGAAAGATCCAGCCTCGGACCCGGGAGCTGCGTGAGAGGCTTTATAGTTTTTTAAAGCTTTATGTTTTTTTCTGTATCAAGCACGGTATATTCCTTTTGTTACGAAAAAATGCAATGGAAGCAGCAGCAAGCCCTGGGATTACCACCTCCAAAGAAAGGCAGCCTGTGGTAATATTGGGGTGCAATTGCATAGAACCTCCATCCTTATCGCCCTGAAGTGAGAACCTCAAAACTGGGGCAGTCTGGTGTTTAAAATGTAGTCACAGGGGAGCGCAGATCTCGAGAGGGTTTCTGAGAAGTACGGCAGATCTCTGTTTCCTGGGAATTAGTAAAGGAGTCTGCCCATAGATCCCGGGCATCGGTCCTCATGGCTTCTGAGCGTCGACGCCCCATATCAGTGCATTAGTGATCTACACCGTGTGGGGACAGTGCCTGGGACACGGAGAAGGAGAGGCCAGGTGGCAGGTCTGGCCTGTTGGGAAAGCCGAGGGTCTGCTGGCAGCACAGGAGTCTGGAGAGATGAGACCCGCAGCAGGGTGGGATGGGGTGCCTAGAGCTGGAGCCAGCTGTGCGACAGCTGGTGACAGCTGCCGAATGTCGAGGACTTCCTGAGGAGGAGCACGGGTCAGGCACCCAGTACTCACCCTGTCGGTCCTCACAGCAGGCTGGGGAGCTGGGTAGCACTCCACCACTCCACCACTGAGCTACGCTCCCGGCCCCGTTCATCCCTGTTCAGTCCGTGAGGAAGCAGGCTTAAAGCGCAGCCCGTGTGTGACGGAGGCGAGACGCAAACCCCGCGTTTCAGAGATGAGGCGGGGGGGGGGGGGGGGGGGGGGGGGGGGGGGGGGGGGGGGGGGGGGGGGGGGGGGGGGGGGGGGGGGGGGGCGGAGAGCTGGGGTCTGTGGTGGAAGTGGGTGAGGCTGGGTTGCAGTGTCAGCCCAGTTTGTGGGACCAGGGAGCTTGGATTTGACCTCGTGGTGGTGGGGTGATGGTAGAGGCCTGTGGGCAGGGGCTCAGCAAGAGCTGATTTCCGCCTGAGCTATAGCTCTGGTAGAGGGAAACTGAGGACCAGGCCAGGAGAGCCGACGTGGCTCAGCCAGGCACGGCGGGGCTTGCAAACCAAGTGCGGGCGAATTGGGGCTGGGAAGGTGCTTGTCTGCTGCTTTGAGCTTCTGTTGCATCCTAAACATGCTGTCTCTTTGGGGCAATGACTCCCATAACCAGTACTGGCTCATCAGGAGCCCTGCTTCCAGACCCCTCTTCCTTTCAGCCTTTTCCAAGCAGGTTACTCTCAGAGAGTCTCTGCTGCCTTCTGCCAGTGGAAGGGATGGCCTGAGCTACCGCTGAGGCCAGGCGCCAGTGCTCCAGGTGGGCCAGCGCCTGGCTCCTAGAGAAACATGGGCTCCCTGTGGCTTCCTGAAAGCCATCCCTGCTTTTGCGACTGCTGTGTGGTGTGGGGAGCCTCTGAACACTGGAGGTATGGAAAGTGCTGGATCGAGGTAGGGGAAGTTTCCCTTGGAAGTGGAGCTAAGACTCTCTGGTTCCCTCGCTGTCCTGGTGCATCCTTGAGACCATCGTTGGATTTGTCTTTTGCTGTGTTTTCATTTCCCAGTTTGCTTTCCCCTGTAGACCAGAGGGCAGGACACAATAGTCCCAGTTCCAGCTGGCCTCCAGCTTCCGTGAGTGAGTTTCTTTTTCTTTTCCTTTTTTCCTTCCTTCCTCTTTTCTTTCTTTCTCTCTTTCTCTCTTTCTTTTCTTTTCTTTTCTTTTCTTTCGAACTTGGGGATTGAACCCAGGGGCATATACATACTTTGCAAGGCCTCTACCATTGGGCTGCACCCTCAGCCCATTTTTTATTTTTTATCTTGAGACAGGGTCTTGCTAAGTGATGCAGGCTGCCTCTGGCCTTGAACCTGCGATCTTCCTGCCTCTGCCTCCCAAGTTGCTGGGATGACAGGCGTGAGCCCCCCCCCCCCCCCCCCCCCCCCCCCCCCCCCCCCCCCCCCCCCCCCCCCCCCCCCCCCCCCCCCCCCCCCCCCCGCAGTGGCGGTTCCTTAGAACACAGCTCCGCCCTTTGTTTATGTCATTTGTGGTTGGTCTCATGCTAGGTGACATCTGGGCAGGGCTACACAGTTTGCAGCAGAGAGGGTGGCCAGCAGAGCCAAATGTGTGTACTGTCTGGCCACGTATCCAAGAGGTTAGGGCCCTGTCCTGCTTCCGGTGTGCAGGGTGAGGCTCATCATCTGTGTGTCCCCAGCACCAAAGGGCCCAGTGTGTGGCACGTGTTGGTCCAGGAGCATTTGAGACTCTGAAGTAGGAGACGGAGGCTTCCTAGGCACAGGGCTTCTTGCCACACTTCTGCGCCATGTTGAAGAGTAGGTTTGCTAATCTCATACCTGGAGTTCCAGCTGACGGATCTTTACTCTTGGCTGAGACTTAACAAGTCAACCATCCACTGACTGTGTCCTTCCATGGCCCACAGAGGTCTTTATTCTGCTTGCCGTTTGTTCCCCTTCCCACTGGGTCCTGGTTTTGCCTGGTGATGGCATCTTCCCACCCCTTCCTCCCCAGCCCCGGGGAGGGGCCTTCTGCACGCGTCTCCCATCCGTAACCCTCAGCTGAACACCCTGTGTGTCTTCCCCAAGTGACTGTCTGCACACTGAACCAGTGGATCTCAGCTCAGAGCGCACAGTAGGTCTTCCCCCATGTGGGGGATGCTGCCCCCAGGTCCAGAGGGTGAGGGCTGTGTGAGAAGACAGCAGATGGCTTTGATCGGTAGACCAGAGCAGGGAACAGCGAGACCTGTGAGAAGACTGGGCTTGTAGATGAACGTCTAGCCAGGGCAGGCGAGGAGAGAATGGAATGCCTGTCTTTGGAGTCATCATCCAGCACTGTCCTCTGCAGGCGCTGGTGTAGCACTGAGCCTGGGCTGGCTCCCTCTAGAACCATCCTCTGTCATCTTTGCTGTCTGTAGTGGTTCCATGGGGCGCAGCAACTGCAGGAGCCTGGCATCTGGGCCCAGCTGTCCGGTCTGTGTCCTGGCCTCGTCTGCTGTGCTCTAGGCCTTGGCTTCAGCCCTCGGCAGCCTCGTGACCTTGGACAAGATGCTCCTCTGGCCTGCCTGGACCGTAACGCCTTCCTCTGTCAAACTATGTTGGGTCCCTGTTCGGGCACCAACTATGTTGGGCCCCACGTTCAGGCGCCAAATCTATGTGGGGCGCTCGCCTCCCGGTCCGGCCTGAAGGTTCGGACGGGCTGCGCCGCTGCGCACACAGACACTAAACACAATTCACTCGGGACCCTCAGGTGAGGGGCGCAGACTCCCGCGGCCCTCGGGACCCCGGTGGAGACGGGAGAAAGGAAAAGCCTCAGGCGCTTTTGCCTTCCAGAGACAAACACCTGTGTTGGTCGTCTCGGTGGTCAGGAGGAGACAGCTGTCGCTTCCTCGGTGATCAGACAGAGAGCAGGTTCCTTTCCTTGTTGAGGATTGCAGCGGGAGAGCATTATTTCCTCACCGAAGGTTCGGGGGAGAGCAGCGGGAGAGGCGCTTCCTCATCTGTGGTCCGGGCAGGAACAGGCGAGAAGGCGCAGAAAGGGATGCCAGAAAGGCCGTGCCAAAAAAGGTCGAGCTGCCGCAGCGCAGCTCTTTATATGGTTCACCCAAGCGTCTCCCAGAAAGGTGGTTGTGCTGCGTTGCTCCCGAATGCCCACGGCCTGTTCTCAGCCCGAACGTGCAGCTGTCACAGCTCCTGGCAAGCGACAGGCCATCCCAGCTTGCCTGGGTGGTCACCTGACGCTGGCTGGTACCCAAGTGATCCTGTTACCCGGAAACGGCTTTTGATAGAGCCGTGAACCTGCCGGACAGGTGGGCGGTGCTGTCTGAGAGGCAGGGCGTGGGCTGGGTGCCCGTGCTGGCCAGTCTTTCTGGTGGCCTTTGTTCCAGCTGAGCTGGAGTCTCTGCCTTTAGATCATGTGCCAAAGTATGCAGACCTGGATCCACATCTAAATGCCCTTCCTCTCGTCCCCTCGTCCCCCAGAGCTGTCTTCGTGTGCCTCTTCGGCGCCCTTTCACCTGGCTGGCGGCAATATTTTCTCCCGGGTGAGCAGTTTTCACAGTGCTCCAGGCCCTGAGTTGGGACAGATGAGACCACGGTGCGGGGGTGCAGGCTGGACCCCCTCCCAATCAGATCGTGTTGGGGATAAAAGGAGCTCTGACGCCCACAGAAGGGACAGGAGGCATCAGGAAAGCCGTGGCCGTGAGCCAGCCGGGCCTGTGTTCCCAGCCAGGACTGGAGCGCCTCGGTCCGTCCTTGTCTCGGGGACGCAGGTGTGAGTCAGGCCTAGAGCTGCCCAGGAGGCCGTAGCTGGCATCCATATTCCCATTCAAGGGCCTGCCCTTGCTCCCTGCCATCGGGCCAGGCCGTCAGAGCGGGGGTGGGTGGGAGTGTGTGCCATTCCATGGGTAGAGGCTCAGCAGACATCCGGGAGCTGGTGGAAGGCGAGTGCGCCTGCCTGGTGTGAAAACTGGCGGGCAAGCAGGGAAGCCAGATGGGCGTGTGTGGGGCCGGGCCAGACACCCAGCTGGGCAGAGGCCCAGCACTGATGGTTTTGTTTTGGAGTGGTGTCCAGTGAAATGTGGCTTGGTGGAAAAAACCTTGAATCCTTTGAGCAGGTGTCCGTAAAGTTACTTTGTAAAGGGCCAGGCAGTAAGCGCTGTGGGTTGCGCACGCTTTTGTTGCCTGTTCTTCTTCAGGCCAACTGCCCCGTCCTCGGATAACCTCCACTTGTGCGGTCTTCTCTTGCGGACTGTTTTGGAGAACAGGTGCCAGGCCCCTCCCCTGCGGGCGTTGTTTCCAGAGCAGCAGGGCCTCAGTTGGCCGCGTATTAGCAGCCCTAAGTTTATGTAGGAACGTGAGCCCCATTCCAGATGTGTGCTGAGAGACGGCCAGTTTGACAAGGAATTGTTTGTAACTCAGTGTCCATGGGTCCTTAGCACAGCTGTGCCTGGCTCTAGACCTGAGTGGCGCTTGGGAGTTCTTGATCAGGGTGCTGGTTCAGGAGTGAGGAGCCTGAGGGCAGGAGAGGCCAGCGCTGTGCCCAGTGGGTTCAGAGCTGGGTGAAAGGGGCTGCGCTCCAGAGCAGCCTGTGCACATTTGGCGTAGGCGTTAGTCCAGGCTGCTCCCTGAACCGGTGCCACCAGGCTCTGCGGTCCCCAGGGCTGGGGAGCATGTTTCTTTGGAGCGTGGTAGGTGCCTGAGTGGTGGTTGTTGAGTGGTTGTATTTGCTGGGAAGACACAGTTCAAGGAACAGTTGGAGACAGACTGTCACCTCCCAGACATGTTCTGCTTTCCCAGGAGAGGGGCTCGTGATCATGTAGGGTGCTGGAGTGGGGGTACGGTCAGGCTTCTGGTCTCCTAATGCTCTGTGGGTGCAGTGAGGTGGGGCGGGGCAGACCACTCTCAGAGACCGATGTGTTCCGGGTGGGTGCACTCCCCGTCCACTCTAACCTTCCCACAGGCCTGGTCAGTGCAGGCAAAAAGAAAGATACGCCAGTGAACCAGCAGCAGCCAGTACTGTAAATATTTTTTTTTTTTTTTTTTTTTTTTTGCGGTACTGGGGGTTGAACCCAGGGCCTCGCACTTGCATGCTCTGCAAGTGCTGGACCACTGAGCTGCACCCCCAGCCCATTTTTTTAACTTTTTGAGACAGGGCCTCACTAAATTACGCAGACTGCCTCTGGTCTCGAACTTGTGATCCTCCCACCTCTGTCTCCCAAGCCGCTGGGATTACAGGTGTGCGCCACCGCGCCCGGCTGTACTATAAGATTTTTAAGAAAACCTTTTATTTCTTATAGTACTGGGGGGTTATACCCAGGACCTTGAACATGCTAGGCAAGTGCTATACCACTGAGCTGCACCCCTAGCCCCCCCCTTTTTTTTTCTTGAGACAGTGCCTTACTAAGTTACGCAGGCTGTCTCTGGTCTCACACTTGTGATCCTCCTGCCCTAGCCTTCTGAGTTGTCCAGATGAAAGGCACATGCCACAGCACCTGGCCACCAAGACTCTTTTAGACGTCTGTAGAAATGAAAATATTTTCTGGTCAAATTTTAGGACTATATGGGATTTGACTTAAGAAATCAGGCCGGTTAAGATTTAATGTAGAGGGCTGAGTGCACAGCTCAGGGGCAGAGCGCTTGCTTAGCAGCTGTGAGGCCCTGGGCTCCATCCCCAGCGCTGCGCCAGAGGATTTCATACGCAGTTTTCACTTGCCAGGCTTAGGAAACCAGGATGGCTGGTAAGGAGTGTTTCTTTCTCTTGTTCTTGTCTTTTCCTGTTTGTTTTTGTTTTTGGTTTTGGTTTTGGTGAGTCTGACTAGATAAGCCAGACTAACTTTGAACTTGAGGTCTTCCTGCCTTAGCCTCCTGAGTGCTGCGATTATAGGTGTGCAACCCCATGCCCAGCCCGAGTTGGTTTTTAATGAAGGAAGTAGTTATGTGAATTTCAGTTAATGGTGGTAGGTCTAGTGCTGTGTGCTGTGGCCTGGAGGGAGCCTGGTCGTTACTCAGAAGCATTTATGTTTAGTGGTCAGGGATCGCAGAGATGGAGCTGCCATTTAGCGCTTGTCACTGTGCCTGTGTGAAAGGTTCTGGGCTTCTGTCTAGGCTGGACATAGGGTGGCGTGATGTCCACCTTGTCCTCTGCTCTGCCCCAGGTCCAGCCTTGTGTTAGACACATGGTAGTGTTAGGCAGTGACTGTGTTATTTTCCTGTTGCTTTTGTGACAAATTACTACACGTTTAGTGGCTTAAAACAACACAGTTTGACTCTCTTACAGTTCTGGAGGTTTGCAGTCTGCAAATATCCTCAGGGATAAACCCGCAGAGCCTCGTGCCTGCGGGAGGCTGCAGGGGAGAGCCTGCGCTCCTGGGGGCGCCCGTGTTCCTTCCTGTCTTCAGAGAGCACCGCTCCATCCTCTGCCTCCATCCTCACGCATCTCCAGTGCTAACCCCCTGCTCCCTCCCACGAGATCCCTGGTGATTCTGCGGGGCTCCCTGGCATCAGCCACGGTAGTCTCCCCATCCCAGGGTCTTTGACTTAATCCCACTTACAGAATCCCTTGGGCCATATGCCAGTACCTGTCACTGGTTGTGGGAATGAGGACATGGATGTCTTTGCTGAGGCCCCGTGGCACACTTTACAAACCCATTCAGCTTCCTGTGCATTTGTACGGTAACCCAATCCCAGTTGTCCCTGTCGTCCGTGGAGCGGGGTCTGGCCAGTGTCAGTGTGCGAGGCCTGTCCTGATCTCCCCTAGCCTTCCCTTCCGTACGTGGGCTGAGCAGGCTTTGTGCTCAAGATGTGGGCCACATGTGGTCTTGGGTGTAGTGTTTATGGAGATAGGCTGTTGGCTCTCCCCTTGCTCTGGACTGGGAGCCCCTTGAGGGCATGGTGACACTCTCAAGGACTGCATTAAGTGCAAAGAATGTGCGGGCATGTGGTATGTGCAAGCTGGGGCGGGGGTTCTACCTACGTGCTCTTTTCTATTTCAAGTTGTTAAGCGTAAAACGCTAGATCCAAAGCTTCAAGCCCATTAAAAATTGGGTTCAGGTTGGGGTGCAAATTCAGTGTTGCAGGTTTAGGTTTAAAGTTTTAATCCTATATGTAGATAGACAACATTTTTTTTTCTTTTTCCAACTTTTATATAGCTAAGATGTAAAACAAAACAAAACAAAACAACAACAACAAAAAACTAAACCCAAGCAATTTTTCACTGGGTTCCGGTTCAGAAAGTTTTTTTTTTTTTTTTTTTTTTTTTTTTTTTTTTTTTTTTTTTTTTTTT
>VMDO01021272.1:0-35755 GCA_007922755.1 Pedetes capensis
GTTTATTCTCTCTGGATCATAAACTGCATAAAGTGAGGCACTATATGGCATTCATACTGTTTTTCTACATTTTTGAGAATAATGTATCATATAATTACTTTTTAAAAATGAATTGAATTAACGTGAATTGAGTTGAAAGTTCAGTGGGATACAGAGAAAAATGACTCCTTCTTTTCATATAAAAAATTCAAAAAGAGATTTTCAATAATTTAATTCCTTTGCTTCTACCTTCAGCGGTCCACATATGAGACTCAAGACAAATGCCTTGAAAAATGAAGTTGTCAAATAAAAGAACTCTGAAATCTACACAGATTGAGCATCCCTAATCCAAAACTCTGAAATCTGAAATGCTCCAAATTCTGAAACTTTTTGAACACCAACATGATAGCCCAAATGGAAGACTCTATGACATGAAACTTTGCTTCATGCATAAAACTATCAAATATATCACCATCAGGTTATGTGTATAAGGCATAAATGAAACATAAATGAATTTTATGCTGATACTTGCATCCTATCCCCAAGATTGTTGTTGTTGTTGTTGTTTTTAGGTGCCGTCGAGTTGGTATCCAACTCATAGCGACCCTCTGTACAACAGAGGAAATACTATTGTCAGTGCTTCTCTGCTGTTCATAGGGTTTTCAATGGCAGATTGATTTTTGGGAGGGGGTTGCCAGGTCCTTCTCCTAAGCCTACAGTTTCTGGTGCTCCCAGGCTGTCTCCCATCCAGGTATTAACCAGGCCCAGCCCTGCTTAGCTTCCGAGATCTGACAGGATTGGATGCCACAGGGCTATAGCTGCAGGCCATCCCCAAGATACCTCATTATATATACAAATATTCCAAAATTCAAAAACAAAGATTTGAAATTTGAAAGACTTCTGGTCCTAACTATTTTGGATAAGGGATATTCAACCTCTAGTTATATGCAGATAAGTCCTTCTAAAACTCCTGAAAATCTGACCAACTAAGTGAGCCATATTATGGAGAACCGATGATCCTCTATGCCTGTAGTGTTAACAGATGTGGTCAAAACAGGATGAAAACAATTAAAAATAGTTTAATAAGATAACTTCTCTGTTTGCAGATTACCTGGATCTCATACATAGAAAACCTTAAGGTTGCAAACAAACACTGTTATAACTAATAAACTCAGTAAAATTATAGGATACAAAATAAACATTACAAAAATAGTTGTATCTCTATTCAGTAACAACAAATTATCCCCCCAAAATTAATAAAATTATGCCATTTACAATCATGACAAAAGTAATTAAACATTGTTGAAAAAAATTTACCAAGGAGACAAAAGAGCTGCACCTTGAAGACTATAAAGTGTTAATGAAAGAAATTGAAGAATACACTAAAAAGAAAAGCCATCTCATATTTACAGAGGAGAGGAATCAATATTGTCAAAATATCCATATTACCCAAAGTGATCTACAGGTTCATTTTAATCCCTATCAAAATTCCAATGATAATTTCCTACAGAAATAGAAAAAAAGCCTAAAATTCTCATGAAACTGCAAAAGACCCTGAATATCAAAAGTAATTTTGACCAAGAAGAACAAACCATAGGCATCATACTTCCTGACTTCAAATTATGTTACAAAACTACAGTAATTGAAACATGGTACTGGCATAAAAACTAAAAGAACAGTGGAACTCAGTAGGTAACCCAGAAATAAACTCAGACATACATAGTCAACTACTTTGTGATAGAGGCACCAAGAATCCATGATGGGGAAAAGGATAGTTTCTTCAATAAACGTTATTGGGAAAACTGAATATCCCCATGCAAAAGAATGAAATTGAATCCTCATATCATTTAGAAAAATCAAGTCAACTTGAATCAGTTAGATGTAAATGTAAAATCTGAAGCTCTAAAACCCTTAGAGGAAAAGCTCCTTGACATATGTGCAATGATTTTTGGATATGACATCAAAAACACAGACAGTAGAAAACTTGGATTATACCAAATTGAAAAGCTCCTTCACAACAAAGAAAACAAGCAGCAAATTGAAAAAAGAACCTATGGGAAGGTAGAAAATAATTGAAGCCATATATCCTATAAAAGGCTAACAATTAAAATACAGAGAGTATGAAAAATTATACACATCTCACGATGAAAACTTTCCATCTTGCTATTTTAAGAATATATCATATACTTCTTCTTATGGGTTGTTGTTGTCTGGTTGTCAGGTGCTGTCAAGTCAGGTCTGACTAATAGCAACTCTATGTACAACAGAAGAAAACACTCTTCAGCACTGTGCCAATGCCTGGCACTATGTCAGTCATTCTCTATTGTTCATACAGTTTTCAATGGTGGATTGTTTCCAGAGTGGATTGCCAGGTCCTTCTCCCTAGCATGAAGCACCTGGTATTCCCAGGCAGTCTCTCATCAAGGATTAACCAGACTAATCCTGCTTAGTTTCCAAGATCGGGCAGGATAAGATGCCAGGTTGTTATGGTTACAGATTCTTATATGATGGTAGAAATATAATTCAGAACTTCATACTACACATTGCTACCATAATTCAATTCAACTTTAAAAACTAATATATGGATAATATTTTTGACACCTCTAGTATATAAAGAATTCCTGCAATTCAATAGCCTAGAAGCAAAGAATGTGATTTTTGAAATGGGCCAAAGATTTGAATAAACATTTTTCAATAAGATATATAGATAGCCAATATGTATATGAAAAAATTCTCAACATCACTCATTTTCATGGAAATGCAAATCAAGGCCACAATTAGGTATCACCTTATTCCTGTTAGGATGGCTGTTATTTATTTTTTCAAGTAAAGATAAGTCTTGGCTAGGATGTAGAGAAAAGGGAATCCTGGCATCCTATTGCTTGAAATGTAACTTGGTACAGCCAATATAAAAAGCAGTATGGAGATTTTTTTTTCAAAAAAAATTGAAAATAGAACTACCATATGATGTAGAAATTCCTCTACAAGGTCCATAGCCAAAGGAAAAGAAGTCATTATCTCAAAGAGATTTCTGTGTCTCTGTGTTCATTGCTGCTATATTTACTAAGATACAAAAACTACCTGACTGTCCATCAAGGGATGAATAGATTAAAGCTCATATATATACACATGTACACATACATGAAATATTTAGCCTTAAAAAATAAGGAAATCCTGCTGTTTCTGACAGCATGAATGGACTTGGAGAACAAAATGTTAAGTGAATAAGCCAAATACATAAAGACAAATCTTGTATGAACTCATGGAATTTAAAATAGTCAAACTCATAGAAGTGTAGAGTAAAACAATGATTGTCAGGGGCTGAGGTTCAGAGAAATGGAAAGATGTTGGTCAAAGGGTACAAGGTTCCAGTTATGCAGGAGGAAGTCTGGAGATCTGCTCTAATGCACAATGAAAATAGCTAACAATACTGTATGGTATACTTAATATTTCCTAAAAGGAAAAAAATTAAAGGATAGATTTTTACCAGAGTTAAATATTCACACCACAAAAATAATAATAAATGGGCTACATAGTACAAAGGGGATGGAAGGTGACAGATATGTCTATGGCTTTGATGGTGGTGATGGTTCTCCCCAAACTCATTATATTTTATGCATTAAGTATGTATGGCCTTTTACATGTTAGTTATACCACACTAAAGTAGTTTTAAGAAGACAATATGTTAAAAAGTCTTATTTTATGAATAACAATTTGTAGTTAGAAAAACTAAGAAACAGCAGGGTGAGGTGGCAGAGACCTGTAATCTCAATGTCTCAAGAGATGAAGGCAGGAGGGTCACAAGTTGTAGGCCACAGACAGCCTGTGAAACTTAGTAAGACCCTGTCTCAAGATTAAAAAAAATTAAAAGGGGCTGTGAGTACAGCTTAGTGGTAAAACACTTGCAAAATATGTGCAATGCCCTGGGTCAATACTAAAAAAAAAAAAAAGACAGAGAGAAGAAAAGAAAAGAAAAAAAAAGAGAAAGAAAAACTAAGAAATAATTCCTTTTTATTCAGTTCATTTAGTATCCTCAAGTGTAATCATTAAGATCTTGTTATTTATAATACCTAGTGTGGTTAAAGAGGATTGGGCTGAATTGATAAAATGATAATTACCTTTCCATGTTGTGCTATTTGCATTTGATTAAGATATACTTAATTTTCTTGCAAGAGTAGAAAATTAAAGGGATGGCGTCCTAATGGGGAATGGATGTCTGAAAGTTTAAGTGGGAATTTCTCCAGAAAATCATAGGAAAGTCAATTAGAGAAAATAGATTTCATAACCAGGGATTAGGAATCAGTAAACTTTTCATTTAAGGTTGAAGAAATCATCATAAAAGCACAAACCAGCTTATATCCCTAATGTCTATTTTCACTCAGAGTCTTAGAAGAATTATGCAATATGTTCTTACTATTTAGTTTGGACATGTACCAGCATCAGCAATCACCTTGTAGCTTGTTAGAAATGCCTCACTCAGCATAATATATTAATAATCTATTGTTGTATAATATAAATTTAGCAGCTCAAAACAGCACATTTATTATGACATAGTACTCATGGGTCAGGAGTCTGGGGCAGTTTGAGTCATCTGAGAGATTGTGATCAAGATGTCAGTCATGGCTGAGATCTGATCTGAGACAAGTGGTACTCTTCCAAGTTGTTAATAGAATTTATTTCCAATAGCTATAGAACTCATGACAGCTTACTTCTTCATAGCCAGCAAGAGAGACAGTCTATGACTTATCTCTGACCTCTACACCTTCTTGTAATTGGGGCACCTGATTAAGTTAGACTTACTCAGGATACTCTACTTCCACCATTTCAAAATCAACTGATCTAGGATCTTAATTACATTGACAAATTCCATTCAATTTTGCCACATAACATAATCTAATCATGAGAGTGATATCCCAACATATCCACAGGGCCTACCCACACTCAACAGAGTAGAGAATTATGCAGGCCACAAACACTAGGGGACATAAATCTTGGGGCCATCTTACAATTCTGCCTATTACAGAAACTAAATTGGAATTTGCATTTTAACAAGGTATCCACGTGATTCATATGCATATTAAAATTTGAAGCACTGCAATCTACTATCTTCTGTGACAGGAAAAACAGAAACTGCCATAGATTAATTTACACTAATGTCATATTTGATTAGTAATGGAGCCACTTTAAACCAGGTCTTCACTTATTGATGAACATAAGGTATGTTTTGTGTTGGTCAGACCTCAGGTAATTAAAGAAGAGAATTAATTCCCTAATGGCATGGAGTTTATGGGAAGACACTGTGAATGAGGAAGATAGTATTTATACAGCATTACTATGTAAATATACTTGTTACTTCCACATATGTTATTATATTTAATTTTCCTAATAGCTCTAACAGTTGGATGGGAGCATTACTGTTTTACTGAAAATTGAACTTAAAACCAAAAAGATTAAGATCACACACCTAGTAAATGGATCTAGGAATCACAGCAAGTGTGCATGACTTCAATACCTGCCATGATCTCTCTACTTTACTATGATGCTTCCAAAGTGGAAGATGAATACTGCCCCCCTAAAAAAGGTACATAGCCCATGAACACAAAGCTTTCCTTCTTCACAATTTTCCAAAACCAGTGCAACAGGATTTTGAAGATCTCTCTCTTGTTGTACCTTGAATAAGCCTGAAAACTCTTGAGTTCATTAGCCCTTTCAAAAAATAAGTAGGTAGAGCTACTGCCAGTATGGAGCACAGCTCAGGCCCAGCAGCTCTGAATATCCTCTGAGAGTTCTTGGAAGAAGACTGCTACCTAAAAGGGCTGTCAAATTTCTGAGAAAGCAGACTTAGGATATCATGCCTGATGTTGTTGTTAGGTGTCATTGAGTCAGATCTTACTCACTGCAACCCTATGTACAACAGACAAAACACTACCCAACATTGTGCCATGCTCGGCACTATGTTAGTGCTTCTCAGCTATTCATAAGGTTTTCAATAGCTAATTGATTTGTGGCATGGGCATTCAGGTCATTCTCCCAAGTCTACATCACCCAGTATTCCCAGATCATCTCCCATCCAAATAATAACCATACCCATCCTGCTTAGCTTCTGAGATCTGACAGGATCAGATGCCACATTGATATGGCTATAGGCTGAAACACTCCACGAATCTGTGACATGTCTGGCACTATGTCAGTGTATCTCTGCTATTCAAAGCTTTTTCAATGGCTGATTGTTTCGGGATTATTTCAGGAGTGGGCTTCCAGGTCCTTCTCCCATTTTTGCAGGCCTAAGGATCAAATCCAGGGCCTCAGATTATTCAGAGCAAACACTCTATGAAATGAGCTAAACCCTAGCCCATCCTGTGTGAAGATGAAGGAAAATATTGTGTGTGTGGTGAGTACTTTTAACTTCTTGAGAGTCAATGTGTAGATGTAATGATTGCCAAATAAATGGTGACAGCAGAGTTTACGTGGTATGACTTTAGAAAATGTGGTACTGCTCTTTTTCTTTTTTGTTCTTTTTGGCAAACAGACTATGTCAGATATTCTCTTTAGGTAGCTTGGAGAATAGGACTGCTGTCTTCAAAACTAGGATACATTTAAAATTTGATATAATAGAAAATTGCTTCATAGAGACAGAATGTGGATTAGTGGTGGCCTGGTGGCCTAAAGCTTTGATGGGACTGTGGTTTAAGTCAGTTGGCAGACTGCTGCTCTGTGTACTCTGAAGCCCTGGGTTCGATCCACAGTGCCACCAAAACAATGGCAGAAGGACCTGGCAGCCTATTCCCCCAAACAATCCTGGAACAATCCACCATTGAAAACCTTATGAATAGCAGAGAAGCACTAACATAATGCTGGGCATGGCACAGTGTTGGGGAGTGCTTCATTCTACTGTACATAAGGTTGCTATAAGTTGGATCTGACTCAATGGCACCAAACAACAACAACAAAGCTTGAATTGTGGTAGAGGGTGCAATAAGGGGATGATACCTAAGGCATGTAGGGCTGGGATTTAGCTCAATTGGTAGAGTGCTACGCTGCAGTCTCTGAGGTCCCAAGTTCAATTCCCAGCACCGCAAAAATGGGAGAAGGACCTGGCAATCCACTCCCAAGGGAATCCCAAATGGTCAGCCATTGAAAACCCTATGAGAGTCGCTATGAGTCAGATACCAACACGATGGCACATAACAACAACAACAACCTAAGGCATGTGGAGCTTATTTCTTTTTGAAGTAATGAAACAAAGTTGTTTTAAAACAAAAATTGCATTACACGAAGATTTAGTGGATGAGAACAGGTCTAAAACAGAGATCAAAACATTGTATTCCAAATAATAGCCAAATTTGCAGGCTACATTTTAAATTAGCTTGACAGTAGTGTGATCAAGAACCTTACTTGTAGGTTTTTTCTCTAGTTTTTTCCTTCCATGGGGAAGAAAAATATGACCTACTCCCTACAAATATTTGTTTGACCCAACTTCATTTTTCAAGGCATTTGCCTTGAGCCTCACCTGTGGACTGCTTACATTAAGGGTTATTATTGAGAGAAACTTGTTTTTTTCCTGTAATTTTTTTATTGTCTTCCTAGTTGGTTCAAGTATTGGTTTTTTTTCTTACTACCATGATTATATGAGGGGTTTACTAAGTTGAACATTGCTTCTTTCCTAAGCCATCATCCATTTGTATGTTCCTCTCATGGGATTTATTCTTTCCGGAGTTCTTGTGTTTGTGACTATCTTTCTTCTTTTTCTGTGTATAGGATTCTTTGAGTATCTTCTGAAATGCTGGTTTAGTGGTCAGGAATTATTTAAATTTGTGCTTACATTAGAAGATCTTTATTTCTCCATCAATGTTAAAGGATAACATTCCTGGGAACAGTAATCTTGGTTGATAGTTAATTACTTTTAGGCTTTGAAATATGCCATTCCATGCTTTCCTAGCATTTAGGGTGACTGATGAGTCATCTCATGTTATTCTAATAGGTTTACTTTGTAAGTGAGTTGGCATTATTCTCTTTTAGCTTTTAAAATTGTTTCTGTGCTTTGGAGTCTTAGAAATTTAAGTATAATGTGATATGGGAAGATTCTTCTCTGGTCATGTCTCATTAGGGTTCTAAATACCTCATGTATGGGTGTCCATTTCTTCCCCCAGATTTGGATGTTTTGCTATTATTTCATTGAACAGGTTTCATATACCTTTAGTTTTAGTCTCAGCTTCTACTTCATGAATGCCTAGGTTTGGTTTATTCATAATTTCTCAGAATTCTTGAAAAATGTGGGCATGCTCATTTATATTTTTTCTCTGTTGGTATCTGAATGTAGTATTTCTTCAATTTTATCTTCCATTTCTAATAATCTTTCTTCTTTTTGATCTGGTTTGCTCATCTTACTTTCCAATGTATGTTTCAAATTTCATTTATTGTGTTTTTAATTTCCAACATTTTCTTTTTTGTTGTTCTTCAGGATCTCAATTTCCATGCTGAATTTCTCATTCATATTACTTATTGTTCTAGTTCCTGAATTGACTTCCTCAAATCATTCATCCAGTTATTTTTATCTTGTTTGAAATCATTAATCATTTTTATAGGTAAGCTTTTGAATTCTCTGTCTTTCTGTCTTCAGTTATTGAGGAGTTATGATCTTTTGGAAGAGTCATATCATCGTTCACTTCCATATTTGTGTTACTTCTATGTAGTGATTTTTCATATTTTGGAATGGTTTTCACTTCCAATTTCAATTAAAGGACTTCTTAGTGCTCAGTCTTCTCTTGAGGACTTAATCTCCAGTATCACTCCAAGAAATCAAAACAAATTGCTGTTACAGCAATAACTCTGACCAAAACTGGATATACAAGTATGATTAAAATCAATTAAAGGTAGCTATTACTTAACCAGTGATCATACAAAATAAGATAGTGAGAATAGTGTAATCTATAAAGTTAAAAATTAATTATGGTGAAAGTAATAATTGATGGATGAAATAAAGGGAAGAGGCAGGGAGAATGAAAAAAGAAACAAGATTGACTAGAAGAAAGTAAAAAGAAGTGAAAGAAAGGTGAAGAATGTTAGGAAGTGGGTGAGAAAATCAGGCAATAATAGAAATCTGATTGCACAGTGTAGAAAAAAGTACACATGAAATTGTGTTAACATTACAAGAGAAATAAAAAATGCAAAGATAGAAGTGTTTTCCTTTACAGCTGAACATGAGTATCAATAATATTCAAAGTGTAGTAAGAACATAACAAGGGTAAAACTAATGGCAAAAAAAATTAAAAATAAAATGGGACCAATTATTAGGGTGGCTGCTTTATGGGTCGTCGTCATCATCGTCTTCCTTTTCTTCTTCTTCTTCTTCTTCTTCTTCTTCTTCTTCTTCTTCTTCTTCTTCTTCTTCTCCTCCTCCTCCTCCTCCTCCTCTTCCTCCTCCTCCTCCTCCTTCTTTGTACTGGGGGTTGAACCCAGAGCCTCGCACTTGCATACTTTGCAAGTGCTGGGCCAATGAGCTGTCCCCCAGCCCATATTTTTTTTTACTGTTTTGATACAGGGTCTCATTAAGTTATGCAGACTGCCTCTCCTCTTGAAATTCGAATCCTCCTGCCTCCGCCTCCCAAGCCGCTAGGATTACAGGTGTGTGCCACTGCACCCTGCTACGGGTCTTCTAATATCATGGTCACTCAAGTGGAGAAGGTGGTCAGTTTAAGTTGCAGTCTCTGGAGATTTGGGAGAAGGACACAGTGCACTGAAATCCATACTAGGGGGTTGGTCTCCTTGCTTTCAGATCTTGCCCATTCACAAACACTCTACAGGATGAAGAAGGGTTTAGATATTGAGTGCCCCACTAGTCTTGAGAGTTTGTATTCTCAGCCCCTCATTTGCAAGCTGCATGGCCAAGAGGTAGTTTCTGAGTGATAGAAGAAGCTTTGGGAATGTAGTGCTACCCTGAACCTGAATCAATATTCCAATCTGCTGTTTGGATACTGCATAGCAGAGTGGAAGCTCTGAAGGCAGAGAGGCTTCTCTGCAAGTTGCAGTATGCTAATCTGCCAACTACCACATCCTTACAGTTTGCTTCACTAGCTGCCTGAGCTTCTCAGCACATTTGTGTCAGTCACTCCCACTCTGCCATTCCTGCCTTGTGCCCATTTCTTGATATCAGCCCCTCCATACAGCTCCCTTCCTTGGATTCTCCAACTGGATTTGAAGCTTGCCAGAGCCATCAGGTTGACCCATTGTTAGGCTTTGAGGCTTTTTTCAGACCAGTGGGGTTACCTTATGGGAGAGGTGCTGCTCCTCCTCCCCCTGCCAGGATTGGAGCCACATGTGCATGTTTTTTATCTTTTTGTTGCAAAGTCTCTCTTTTCTTTTGTATGTTGTTATAATCCCTTCCTTTTGTTTTCTGCTGCCCTTTCTCTCTTTCTATCCTTGGATTAGAGTCTCTACTTTGTTATCCTGGCACTTTTCATTCATGGAGTCACACAGAGACACCTTCTATTCTGCCATCTTTTTCCCTTTTCCAAATATGCTCTTTTATAATGTCTGATGGGCTCATACTTCTCATGATTAACTCCAGCTAAATTTCTCATGAAAGACTTTTATGATCTAGACAATGAGGACTTAATTTAAATTTGCCAGGATGTTCAGCTTCTACTACATAAAAGCTCTGGTATAAGGTTCCTCGAAGGGGTAAAACAGAAGAGAATGTGGCCATGCTATTACTCAAACATCTGATAACCTACCTGACTGCAGAGTGGGAGAAAGGGTTGGTGGGGGAAGATAAGACAATATATGCACACAGTGAAGAAAAAGACTATGATCAATGCTGTAATAAAATTGCAGAAAAGGAAAGGAGGACTTGTGAACAGGAAGGAAAAGGCAGAAAATAGCAGTTAAATGCCAACAAAATTTGAAGCACTGTGAAAACAGGGAAAGCAAAAGAAGGATGAGTGAAAACATGGTACATGGCTTAAGGAGTCCATAATCAAGTGGGAGAAATAGATTTTAACATGATATGTGTATGTATGCTTGTTCATACACACCATTATGTTTTAAGTTAGTATATGGTAAACAGAACTTTACATCTCTTCAAGGTCGTCTTTTGGGTTAGAGTCTGAATTTTTAGTTTTTTTTTTTTTTTCAATCCAACTGTGCATTGGAGGAATAGGAGAGATTCATTATGAAGATTTGGGGACCCTTTTTGGAAAGGGTAACATTTGAAATGTTGTTAGGTGCCATCAAGTCAGGTCTGACTCATAGCGACCCTCAGAGGGTTTTTCAATGGCTGATTGTTTCAGGATTTTTTTGAGAGTGGACTGCCACACCCTTCTTCAATTTTTGCAGTACTGAGCATCAAACTCAAGGCCTCAGAGAGCACAGAGAAGCATTTTACTAACTGAGTTAGGTTTTTTAAAATAGCTGAACAGTCAACAGGTACAACTAGAATAGAAGGATATTTATGATGGAAGAAAAAACATAGGCACCTAATCATGTAGGGCAAGGCATTTTTTTTATTAAAAAATGAGTTGATTTGGCCTGGCTAGATAATAGGGAAACTTCAGACAAAAGAAGGTAGGAAATGTGACCAAACACCAGAATAACTATAATATCAGAAGAAGGACTTTTCCCCTACTTTGAATGACAAAATTTTGAAGGTTTGGGGGCTTAGAATTGACATGAACAGATCTGCATGTTTATTTATTGTTTGTCTCTCACCATTAGATTGAGAACTACGAGAGGATGGGGACTTTTTCTGTTTTGCTCACTACTATATTTATATTCCTAGTTGCTAGTGTAGTGCCTAGAGCATAACTGGAGCTGTTGCCTACACCCAAATAATTTATAACTTGTATGACTTCAGTAGGTATCATTCACATACACTATCATGCAAATAATGTCTGCTAAAAGTGTGTATTTCAATAAGCACTGCATATAACTGGCATTGGGATAATTTGATTGACTAGATGATTTCTTTATGATGAGGAGTCTGAATGGGATTTATAGGCTACATTGTATAATGAAAAGAATTGGGGAACAGAGAGTGTTAGGGCAATTTTTAAGTTTTCTACTCCAGAGATAAGTACGAATTGCCTCATTTGAAGTAGAAAGGAGAGGAGAGAGGCAAGTCATGCTTCCATGTAGAATTAATATGATTGAGTATTGGTTGGACATGAGCATGGAGTTTAATAGAGAAGGGAATATGCAAGGTGACTCAAGGAATTTTAGCTTGAGGCTCTCTCAGGGGATGATAATGGAACTAATTTAGAAAAGGGAAATAAGAAAGACTAGCAGATTTGGTGAATGGGGTAAATGGGTAGATGATAAATTCATACATATGCCTTTTGCCTTTGAGGAACCTGTAGGATACACATGTGGTCATATCTAGGTGCAGATGTTTGGATAAACTTGTCTGGATAAACTTGTCTGAAACTCAGCAGAGAGGTCAGGAATACAAAGAAAATGGAGAATGTTTTTGTGGTACTAGGGAACTGATGCAGGACATTGATTACTTTGTAAATGCTCTATCACTAAC
Source organism: Pedetes capensis (assembly GCA_007922755.1). Lineage (NCBI taxonomy): Eukaryota > Metazoa > Chordata > Mammalia > Rodentia > Pedetidae > Pedetes > Pedetes capensis. The sequence continues at coordinate 12,503 of VMDO01021272.1, forward strand.
TTTCATCCTCAACCCATTTTATATGTTTTATCTTGAAAGAGCATCTCACTTAGATAGGCTGCCTCTGGCCTTGAACTTATGACCCTTCTGCTTCAGGCTACCAAGACCCTGGAAATTTTGAGGCCATGGAAGAGGGGAAGATGTGGAAAAGATGTAGAATGAGAATTTTGTTATCTGTTAGGTGCCATTGTGTCGGTGTCCAACTCATAGCAACCCCACGTACAACAGGAGAAACAGTATTGTCAGTGCTTCTCTGCTATTCATAGGGTTTACAATGGCAGATTGATTTTTTTGGGGGGAGGGGAGTTTCCAGGTTCATTTCCCAAGCCTACAGTACCTGGTGTTCCCAGGCAGTCTCCCATCCACGGTGTACTAACCAGGCCTGACCCTGTTTAGCCATAGTGGTAAAAGGTAGAATGGGAATAGAGGACAGCAAAAGACAACACTTCAATAAAAGCATATAGTCCATAAAGAAGTGGACAGTAAAATGAACACACAAGGACATTGAGAAGATATGGTCAGGAATCCAGAAGAAAAAGAGCATTAAGTGTCACAAAAACCAGGAGAGGCAGAAGTAGCCATTTTTGCTGACAGCTGTCAAGAGGCCAAACAAAATAAAAACTGAGAAGTCATCACTGGAATTACTAATTAGAAGATCATTTTGTATAGAGTAAGTCCAATAAACTAATGGAGCTAGAATCTACATTGCAAGTTATTGACATGTGAATGAGAGGTGAGAAAATGGAGAGGCAAACATTGAATGAAAATGAGAAGTTGAAGGAAGTAGAAAGGTGAACTATAACTTGAAAAGGAAGCAGGGATAAGGAGAAGCATTATTATATGAAGGAACATTTGCATATGTCTGTTGACTAAAGGGAAGAAATCAGTGGGAATACTGAAGATGAAGACAATAAATGAAATGAGATGCCAGACAGACAGGAGGAAATGGGAACAAGAGCACAAAGGTTAGACTTGAAATGTAGGAAAGCTGCTTCTTTAAAAATAGGAGGGAATAGGAAAGAATAGGTAGAGATAGGAAATGTAAAATCAAGGCAAGGCAATTTTCAGGAGTTCATGTGGGGGGAATCAATCTTCTCTGTAAAGTAGGGTGCAATTCGATCTGTTCACAACTCCATCTAGAATCTTTCTTAGATTAAAAAGCTTGAGATATTAAAATACAAATACCCCTAGAGTTATTTGTATTTGCATAATGTTTGGTCAATGATTATTTTACTTGTTTCATAAACTTACTACTTGTTTAAATATGTTTTTAAAAGTTTTGTTCTAGAAAGCTTGGTTTGGTACCTCTAAGCTCTTTATCAGAAAGCAGACATATCAGAAAGTAGTTTTCTATCTAATCATTATGTGTGATGGTTGCTATGGAAACAATTGAATGCAAACTTTATTTTGTATAACACCCAGCTAAGCTATTGATCAGGTGGGAGGAAGAAAGCTTCAGGCCATTTCAGTCAAGAAAAAGAAAAAAGAAAAACTGGAAAGATTGTTAGGTAAAGAGAGCCCTTTTGGTTAGAAGAAAAATTATAGTTTTCACATATATTTGGAGCTTTATCTTTCTGTTTTTGACAAACAAAGGGGTGGAAATCTTAAGTGCTCAGAGAGTCAGGCAAGGAAGATGACATGAGGCATTAACAGATGACAATAGTCATAAATAAGAGTAAACTCACAGATGTGAATGAAGCAATAGCACCGGGTCTTTAAGTACAACTGAAAGTAGAGCAGAAACAATGTCAGTGCATGCTTCAATGCAGAATATAACAACTAAGTGGAGAAAAACTTTCCTTGTTCCACATAATGTTAGGACATTTATGGAACATGTTGGATATTGTCAAGGAATTGCATCCCCATGTGTCTTATGTCCTTGAAATATAATTTCTCAAAGAACCAGAAAAAGCATGATAGTCATAAAGGGGGTTGATCTGCAATGTGAGAATAGAAACAAAATGTCACAGAGGTAACTTTCTGAGGAAGTCAGTAATTTGAATACTACATATAACACCTCTTTTTCTATATCCATGTTTACCATGAAAACATTTTTGCTTGACATTACTTCATTCAGTTGTCTGCAAATTTTCAAAGTAATGTGCAAAAATATAAAGAATAAAAATAAAAAACAATTTTATTGCGACCACATGGAAATGAGCATTGCTAATAATTTGGTATATTCTCTCCTCATTTTATTTTTTAGAGCTATATAACTTGATATGGAAAGAAATATATTTTCCCAGACATATATATATATATATATATATATATATATATATATATATATATATATATGTTGGTTTTCATGGTACTGCGGGGGAGTGGGGGTTGAACCCAGGGCCTTGCATACTTTGCAAGCACTCTACTACTGAGCTACATCACCAGACCCCTTTTTGTTTTTTATCTTGAGACAGGGACTCAAGTTACACAGGCTGCCTCTGGCTTCAAATTTGAGATCCTCCTGCCTCCCCATTGCTGAGTCACTGGGATCTAGGCATGCACCATGGTGCCTGACTCAAATATAAATATTTAATGTGTACATAAACACTAAGAATTTGGGATGGCACTATTTAAATAACTATATTTTAGTATTTTACTTCATACTATACTAATTTTTTCTTCTAAAATATTTTTTGAAAATATTTGATGGCACCTAACAATAACAATACTAATTTCTTTTGCCCTTAGGTATTTTATGAGAGTATGATTTTATGTTTTTTTGAGCCAGGGTTTTGCTATGTAGTCCAGGCTAGACTTAAACTTGCTATGTAACCCATGATGGCCTCTAACTCATGATCTTCTTACATCATCTGGAACTAGAAAAAGTACAGTTGTAGGGTATTTTCCTGCCTTTGTATATTCCCCAACTTTAATGAAAATCCCAGTATTAATCATCTATTTTCACAAGATTTCTCTTATAACATGAAAATGTTTTTTTAATCTCAATAATTCATATAATTTACATTAACTGTGTCCCAGTTAAATAATATTTTTCCAGGTCTGCCAATTTTAATTCATTTCTACTTCTCTATCTCAAGGACAGCCTACTAAATCCTGGGATTATGGGAGTATATCACTACAGCCAGCTGAGACCATGATTTTTAAAGTTTCTTAGGAGCATTCAGTATGGAAACAATTTATTTAATCAATTTCTTCTTGTCAGATAATTTCTAGTTTTTCGCATCTAGAAATCTCTTGGTAAATACACTTGTATATAAAACTTAATGTATATTTATAGAAGTAGAATATTTTGGAGGGGAAGACAGGGTTGAGATAGTATCTCTTATGTAGCCTAGGCTGGCCTTAAACTTGTGATCCTCCTGCTTCTACATCCTGAGTGCTGAGATTATTGGCGTGTGGCCCCATGCCCGGCTTGAAGTAGAATTTTTAGGTCAAAATTTGTATACATTATTAAGACCGTTGATAAATATTGCCAGACTACCTTAAATGAAAAATTCTCAGAAGTAGAAGTTTTAGATTACAGATTATGCAGATTTTAAGATTTTTTTGCTTAATAGTGACATATTGCCTCCCAGAAAGTTTTTGAGAGTTTATACTCATACCATCCAGTATGAAAGATCTCTTTTGCCACCTCCTCACATGTCAACACTATGCACCAACATTATTTTATATGTCTGCCAGTTTAAAAGACTAAAAATGGTATCTTGATTTAACTTTTATGTTCTAGAAAAGTGAGGTTCTGTAAAGAGTTCGCTGAGTTGACAGGACCATCGCCATCTTATGTAACCATCGCTATGCACTGGAAATTTTTAACTGCCTGACAGCCTGATTAATTGTTAATTCTTAACCATTGATTGATCATCTGTTAAGTCTTTTTTTGTGTGTGTGTGGTACTGGGGGTTGAACCCAGGGCCTCGCATCTGCATGCTCTGCAAGTGCTGGACCACTGAACTCACCCTCAGCCCATTTTTTTACTCTTTGAGACAGAGACTTGCTAAATTACACAGACTGCCTCTGGTCTCGAACTTGTGATCCTCCTGCCTCCACCTCCAGAGCTGCTGGGATTATAGGCGTGGGCCACCGCGCCCGGCTCATCTGTTAAGTCTTAACTGCGCGTTCTGCTTTTGTACCACCCTGCTCACACAATCTATAGAACTGCCTGATTGATTGTTATAGAATTGCCTATTTTTTTTTTATTTCATTCCAACTGCTTATACAAATCATACCAGGAACTTAGAAAGCCCCTAGGTCAAACCTTGCCCAAATTTGCTTTATAAACTCCTAGCAACTGTTCCTCAGGGCCATGAGTTTTAGAGAGACATGAGTCCTCCGTGGCCACCTCCTTAATAAAGACTCCCTTTTAATTGGCTTTTTGCTTCTTGTGGTGTGTTCCTGATCCCGGGTTACAACAGTTGAATATTTTGCAAGTTCATTTATCTTTTGCATTTATTTTATCAATGTTCTATTTACATCTTTTGCCCACATTTCTTTTGAGGTATTCAGTTTTTTATCATTTATACGAGATCCTTTTACATATAAAATATAGTAACCTTTACATGTAAGATATGTAACACGTGTGTTTCTTGGCTCTCATTTACCTTTTAATTAACAAAGTTTTAATGCATGAAAGCTTATTATTTTTCATATAGTTAAGTATGTGATTAATTCCTTATGTCTTCTTTCAGTGCCTTTATATTTACAAAAATTTTTATGTTGAGTCAGGTAAACTTATACCTATTATTCTACTTCTACTATTTTATTTATTATACTAAATTGAAATATATATTTGTGTGCATACAAATAAATTTGCAATGAATTTTTTTTCAATACTGGGTAGTTGAACTCAGGGCTTTGTGCACAGTAGCCAAGCACTCTACAATTGAGCTGAGTCTCCCAAGTCCTTCCTCTTTTTATTTTGAGACAGGGTCTTGCTAAGTTATCCAAACTACCTGTGGCCTCAGACTTGTGATCCTCCTGCCTCAGCTTCTCGAGTTACTAGGACTATAGGCATACATCACAACACTTGACTGCAAATATTTTTTGCTATAAAAATTGGGTTCTTGTTTTCTTCCTGCAGCCCCTGTCCCCTGGTACCAGAGGAGTTAAATGCTAATTTAAAGACTATCAACAAAGACAATTTACAGGCCATATTACTCAATATAATGCTACGTTTTATTATGAATCATATTATGTTTCAGTGATTAAGAAGCATATTTTAATCATTTTACATCATAGTAGGATAGTTTTACTATGTTGTAGTTTTGTTTGAGGGAATTGAGAATTTCAGGTAAAGAATACTGCACTATAATGCCATTGAAAACCCTGTGAGTAGCAGAGAAGCACTGACAATAGTGCCTGGCATGGCACAGTGTCAGAAAGTGTTTTGTTCTGTTGTACATATAGTTGCTATGATTTGGACTTGACTCAACAGCACTTAACAACAATAACAATGATTTTCTATTTAAGCAGTTAAAGTTGTTTTTCCATGTTTTCATACAAAGTACATGATTTTCAGGAATGAAATACTAATGTTACATGGATGGTGCCTGTGTCTTCTCAGCATCATACTCATAAACATATCCAAATGTGCCAGTTACAGGATACTTAATTCTTTTTTTTATTCATTATCTGAATATTGTATCAATGCTGTACATTTTGGTAATGATTCCTGTTATAATATGTTTAGAATCTGGTGCTCTTTTCTTTCATTTTTTTCAGTTTTGCTATTTATCCTCAATATGTATTCTACCACTGAGCTATACCCCAAGCTGGTTTTTTTTTTTTTTGCTATATATCCTTACAAATAAATTGCTTATTCAAACTAAAACAATATAGCGTAGTCTTTCTATTGTAATTGGAATGAATTTATATGTTAAGTTGTGGAAGAATTGCAATCCATATAAAATTTATTCTTCCTATCATGAATATTTATTAAGATAAATGTGTATCTCTTCTAGGAAAATTTGAAGATTTTCTCATGTAGCCATTGTATTTTTCTTCCTTTCTTGCTAAGTTTATAAACTAGTTATACACAAACATATAAACATGCAAAGTGAAATTCATATCTATGAAATGTATTCATAAATTCAGATATTAAGGATGGAATTTTCAGCTGGGAACAGTGGCACATGCCTGTAATCCCAGTGGCTTGGGAGACAGAGGCAGGAGGATCGTTAAGTTTGAGACTAGAGGCAGTCTGTGTAACTTAGTGAGACCCTGTCTCCAAAACTAAAAATATGGGCTGGGGGTGCAGCTCAGTGGTCCACGACTTGCAAAGCATGCAAGTGTGAGGCCTTGGGTTCAACCCCTGGTACCACACACAAAAAAAGAATGGAATTTTCAAGCAGTGTGGTGGTCCATACATGTAATCTCAGGACTCAGATGACAGAGGCAGAAGGATAACTGCAAATTCAAGACCAGCCTGAACTACATAGTGAGCCAACTGAGACTACATACAGAGACCCTGTCTCAAAAAACCAAGGAAACAGAAAGAAAGGAATTTTCTTTCCTATGTCTTCTATTTCTAGCATTTAGGGTAGCTCTTAATATTTCTGCCTGCAGCTGTAGCCCTGTGGCATCTGATTCCGTCAGATCTCGGAAGCTAAGCAGGGTCGGGCCTGGTTAGTACCTGGATGGCAGACCACCTGGGAACACCAGAAGCTGTAGGCTTGGGAGAAGGACCTGGCAACCCCCTCCCAAAAATCAATCTGCCATTGAAATCCCTATGCACAGCAGAGAAGCACTGACAATAGTGTTTCCCCTGTTGTACAGAGGGTCGCTATGAGTTGGATACTGACTCGACAGCACCTAACAACAACAACAACAACTTAATATTTCTGAATAGTTATTTAGAAACTTGCCTCAGTTTCAAACTCCTGCAACATCTAAATCTGACTCTTGTTTAGTTGATTCTTTTTAGTGTTCTATGTAAACAGATATTATCTAAAAATAATAATAATCTGTTTTCCTTTCCAATAATTTTTGTTTGCTTTTTTGTTCTATATTAATCAACACATTAAGAATGTTTTTTATGTCAAGAAATGGTGTTGAATGATGTACATTAAAAATTTCTAATTAAAAAAAAAAAGAAATGGTGTTGAATATTTTTAAATGCTTTTGTGAAGCTACCAAAATTTTCATGGTGCTTTTTCTGTTATATCCTAGTGATGTTGTGCAGTATATTGATGTATCCATAATTATAAATCAGAGCTACATTCTTTGGATAAATCCAAGGCATAGGTATTATTTGCTAGTACTTTATAATTTTTGATGGATACTTATATGTACAATTGTTTTCAACTATCTATTTCCTCCTATATTTGTTGTTTTTGTGTCAAGCCATCAAATTTCATGAAATTAATAGAGCAGCTTTCATTTTCATTTACTTTTCTAAAATAATTCATATGCTATAGAAATTATATGTTCTTTAAAAGTTGCAGAATGATTTATCTGGGCTTGGAAAGTTCTTTTATGATAGTTCTTGCACTTTTTCTTTTTTCCCATATTATTGATCTCAAGTGTTTTGATTTTCTACTAATTAGCCTTGATACTTTATCCTTTTTGCATGTGTGTGGTACTGGGGACTGAACCCAAGGCCTTGGGTTTGCATGATTTACAAGTGCTGTACCACTGATCTGCTGCTGCCAACCCTTTTTTTTTTACTTCTTTTTGAGACAGGGTCTCGCTAAATTACACAGACTAGCTCTGGTTTCGAACTTGTGATCCTCCTGCCTCCGCCTCCCGAGTCAATTGGATTATAAGCATGCACCACTGTGCCTGGCTCTTGTTCTCATTTTAAACATAAGGAAAAAGAGGTTTTAGCAAAGCTATGAGTCATCCCTAAAGATCAGGCTTTGATAGTACTGGCCACATCAATAGTAAAATCCTGGTCCTTGCGACTTCTTTACTATAAAATAAGCACTACTTTGCTCTGATTTTATAAATCAATATCCATGATACAGACTGAATATTCCAACTTTGAGAGTTGTACTTATATTTTAAATTTAATAAGATCATTTCCCTCAGCTTGCTAAGGTGAGAATAAGCTATGGACTGTGGTGAACTCAGACAGGAAAATGTCCATTTAGGGCGTGTCTGGGCAGCTGCATGGCATTCCTTGGCACTACTTCAATTTTGTAGTTGATTGGGACCTTTCCTTTGGAAATTCTACAAATATTAGGATTAGTTTAAGATCACAATGTTTGTGCCCTGTGATAGTCATACTCAGAACACAAAGACTGTTATATTTACTGTATCACCTTAGTAGAAGTGCAGTGCTTATTGTTGAATAGACATTATAATAAAGACTGAAGCCATGCCAGTTTTCTGATCTGGCTTCATTTATTGGAAAAATACTCCACTGATGAGAGCAACCTCATTATATTTTTAAAAGTTTGTACTTTTAAATCCTCATGGCTATAGTGGAGCTGAAGGGATATGTATGCTCTATACCTGGGAGACTTAGAAGCCTCTGTCCTTTGGTGGTTACACCAAAGATTTCTGTTATTAGTCATCTTTCATGCAAATCAAGGCAAGGGACATCTCCAGGTCCAAATATTCTTTCCAAACAGGGCCCCAGAAAGAGATTTTTGCTCAAACTTGCATTTTACTCTTTTTATAGCTAGTTTAGAAATTAGAGTCTGTCTGATAAATTTTCAGGTTCCCAAATCCACTGCATTGAAGTTCAAGCTTTAATTTTGATATAAACTTGAGAGAAATTGAATTAGCACATTTATTCCTCCCTGATCAAGTTTTGTCCTTCACTTGTTCATCCTGCCCAGACAAGCAGAAAAGACTCACTATTTACAAAAGATAATAACCTGGCAGGGCCAATTTGCTTGCTATCTTGGGTCCCTGAGGTGTCAGTGATGCATTGTGTTAATCTTCTCAGGGTTCACTGCCTTTTATATGACTTTTGAAGAAGGATTGCTTATCCCACTGGAATGTGTCCTCAAAGCACTCTTGCAATGTTGTTAAGAGTACAGAATCTGGGTGTTATAGAGTTGTGAACTCTAATCTCTGGTACATCAATAACAAATGTGTACTTTGCCAACTCTTTAACCTCTTAAGTTCTCAAGTTTCCTTATCTGTCAAGGGAAAATAATGGTAGCTTTTATCCCATATGATATTAAATGTTTTTCATGGAGTGTGGCAAGTGGTAAGTTCTCAAAAATTGTTAGGTAAATAACATTATTGTAAATAACATTTTAGTCTCCAACATATCCGAGGATATGGCATATACTCCTGAATAACAGTGGCTCAGTTAGTGGCAGTGACTCACAATGAAGGAGAATGACAGGAAGTTTCAGAGACAATTTGACCAAAAAATACAAGAAATTCTGAAACTTTCCCTAAAGTAAATGTCCCACAACAGGGGGGAAAGAAACATTGCACTGGTAGTAAAATTTCAGACAGTGTTGGCACTGAAATTACATAAAAACTTGGGACAGCTATGAAATTTCAAGGCATCCTTCATATCATAGATATGTCATTGTCTCTTAAAATGTGGCTTGTGGGTCACCATTATCAGATTTGCCTAGAGAAATGGTAAAAAAGAAGTGCTGAATCCTAAGAGCTTCATTACTGCAAACCTACTGTTGTAACAAAATTTTTGCAGGTCAAGACCCAGGGTGAAATATATATTCGGAGAAGTGATTAATTATCTCTGACTGTAACCAATGTTGTACTAAAGTCATACAGTAAAAAAGAAACCTTTTGCAGAGCTCTATGTTGTAGTATAGACAGTGGTAAGAAAAGAAACCACCATAGGAAATAACAGTAGAATATTCTGTCGACTTTTTATCTATAGGAGTTTGAACCCATGAGGATAATTCATTCCTAAGTTCATTCTAACCCTTTTATTCTATTAAAAACTGCATCAGGTTTGTCTCCCTTCTGAAACACCTAACAGAATGTTTATTCTACTCTACCCTCTGTTCAACATCTCCCTTGCTATTTAGACTATTTAGCTATTCAGTTCTCCTATTGAAGGTATGTTGAAATTATCTTGCTGGGACACAGCTTTAGGCAGTGATGCAATCTCACTATTCTCTGCAGGTGAATACCCCAAGGGTTTATTTGTTCTTTTATCATTATTGCCACCATAGATAACATTGCTGGCTGCCACCAGTCTTGATTTGTCATGAAGAAATGAGATTTCATTTTGCTCCTTCTCTAAACAAAAGAAAACACAAGAGTATAGCCAATAATACAACAATAAAATAGAGACCTGAAACTCTCCTGTGGCATGCATGTAGTTCCTTTCAATTCTCTCCTACTTAGAAAGATGAGAAACATCCTGCTCTTCAAATCTCAAAAAAAAATGGTGGGAATGACAATCTCTAGAGTTATGCAGGAAGATATTTGAGTTAAAACAAGTAGTCTCATTATTATTATTATTACTATTATTGCTGTCATCATTACTATCATCATTACTATTATCATCATCATAGGTTTTTCAAACAGGGTCTTGCTTTGTAGCCCAGACTGGCCTCAAGCTTGTGACCCTCTTCCCTCTGTCTCTCAAGTGCTGGGATTACAGAAATGAGCCACCTTGCCTGGCCAACAAATATTTGAATTCTTAACACAGAATTGTTAGATAGTACCTTCGAATTTTTGATTCGTGGCTGAAGCAAACTTAGGGCAATAATTCTAAAGATGCTGTATCACTATTATTGTGATAATTGCTACTACTATAGCTACTATACCATTACTAACACCACCACCAGTACCACTACTGAATAACATTTATTTAGTACTTACATCCTACCAGTTGCTGTTCCAAGTCCTTTACCTGTAATATAGCATTTAATCCTAACAGCAGCCTTAGTTAGGTTTCATGATTTTCACTATTTATGTACTTATTTATGCAGTACTGGGAGCTTAAACCTAGGGTATCACTCATTTTGTTGTTATTAGGTGCCATCAAGTTGAGTCTGACTCATAATGACCCTATGTACAACAGAACAAAATACTACCCAACACTATGCCATGCAAATGATCTTTTTATATGTAATCCCATTGTTGCAGCCACTCTGTCAATCCATCTAGTTGAGGATTTTCCTTTTTGTTTGTTGACCTGCCCCAAACATGATGTTCTTCTTCACCGATTGGTCCCTCCTGATAACATGTCACCTGCTAAATGTATTTCTTTGCCTCTCACAAGTGGTGAATCAAGACTACCAAAGACATTTACTTCATATATTTTTTAAACAGTTCACACCATGGATTATCAATGCACTCTATATTATGAGAAGAGGCTTTAGCAACTTTTAGCAGGAATCAACTTAGGAAAACATCACCAGAAACCACCAAACCCATTAAAGAAATTCATCCTTACAATTCTGTTTCACTAGAACCACTCCACCCAACTTGTCTGTCAGCCTGTCATGCTGTGGGGGATTAAGTGTTGCTGTGATGCTGAAAACTAGACCACCAATATTTCAGAGCCTGCAGCCATAGCCCTGTGGCATCCCATCCTGTCAGACCTCAGAAGCTCAGCATCATCAGGCCTGGTTAGTACTTGGATAGGAGACTGCCTGGGAACATCAGGGGCTATAAGCTTGGGAGAAGGACCCAGCAGCCCACTTAAGAAAAGCAACCAGCCATTGAAAACCCTATGAACATCAGAGAAGCACTGACAATAGTGTTTCGCCTGTTGTATGCAGGGTCGCTATCAGTCAGATGCTGACTCAAGGGCACCTAACAACAACAACAACATTTCAGATACTAGCAAGTCCACTAGCAAGTGGACAGGTTTCATCCGAGTTTCCAGAATAAGACAAACTAAGGACTGGACAGCCAACTCCCAAAAACAATTAGCCATTGAAAACTCTATGAATAGCAGAGAAGCACTGTCATACAGTGCTGAAAAATCAGCCACTCCTGCTGGAAGACATTCAAGAAACAATTGGGAAAGAGTTACCTCTCCAGGGGAGAGTTGGCCTTAATGACAGGAATGGATTAAAGCCCCTGGCACCTCCTTTTGCTGATGTGCCATGACTCAGAGTGAGAAGAAACATAGTAGCTGCAACATTGGTCTCAAACTTAAAAAGATCATGTGCATAGCACAGGGCTGGGTAGCTATTTTTATGCTGTACATAGAGTCACTATATGAGTGAGATCTGACTCAACAGCACCAAAGAACAACAAGAACCTCCTGGTACCAAAATCTGTATCAATCAGGATTTTCTGGAGGAAAAGAAAAAAATATACGAATATGTATAGAGATTTATTAGACTAGTTTACATGATGAAGTAGGATAGTTTCACCGCTGTCTATAGAGAGACTGGTAGCCACTTGATCCAAGAGCTTGATACATGGAGTCTCTAATGCTGAGGTCTGAAAGTACCCTGGAAAGTCTGATGTTGAATCTATATGGAAGCTGTGGAAGCTGAGGAAATTGTCATTTGTTGCCCACAGGCAATGACAATTCAATAGAGAGATCAATGCTGTGCTCTGGAAGAGTTTGTAAGCCCATGCCATGCATACACTGACTTCTTTTCTCCTCCTTACTTCCTCTTTATAGAGCCCCACCCATTGGATCATACTAGATTCTTCAGGGAGGGCCTCTTGCCCTCAATTATTGCTGGACCTGTCAGTCCTCTATGGAAACACCCCATGGACATGTTCAGAGATGTTCTTCACTAATCCAAGGAAAGAATCTCTTAATCTAGTCAAGTTGTCAATGAAAGCTAGCCAGCACACTAAGCAAATGTTCTATCACTAAGCTGAACCCTCAGCCCCGCCCCCACCACCTTTTGTGGTACTTGAGGGTTGAACTCAGGGCCTCACAATACTTTGCAAGTGCTCTCTACTATTGGGCTGCACAAACAGCCCCTTTTAATCTTGAGACGGGATCTCACTAAATTACACAGGCTGCCTCTGGCCTCAAACCTGTGATCCTCCTGCCTCCACCTCCAGAGTTGCTGAGATTACAGGCGGGTGCCACCACACCCAGCTCCTCAAGTCCCTTCTTATTTATTTTCTAAATTTTGAGACAGAGTCTTACTAAGTTACACAGACTTCATCTTCCCTCAAACACAATACTCCTGCCTCAGCCACCCTAGTTGTAGGGATTATAGGTATGAGCCACAGGACCTGAGTTCAACATTTTTTTACAAGATGAGAAAATTCAAGTGTAAAGGAGTTAAATTAGCAAATTTCATATAGCTTATGAGTAATAGAGCTGGATTTAGCAATTCAGACATACTGAATCCAATTTTATGGCAAGAAGGAAATCTTTTTCCCCTACAAGTAGTCATGGCCCATGTATGTAGCCTCTTAGAAGATATTCACAGTGCCTGATAACTTTTGTCATGGCCTCTATTAAGCACTGAACAGTTTCTCATCATTAATTTCACTGTTGGTTTATGAAGTTCTTGGCTATGCCTTTTGTTGGTGACAAAAAAGAATTTTTTTTAAATAACATTTTTATATTTTGAAAACTAAGGCTTGTAGACATTAACACAAACCAAGACTAGAAGCAAACTTTAAGAGTAGCCTTCAGTGTTGCAATGTGGAAGTTAACAAAGATAGGAAGAGTCAAGGTCATGCTATAGGAAATATAAGCTCCCAGCCATGGGAGTATTTTCTATCTAGTTATTTAGCAGATAAAAATATATTGCAATAAAATTTTAGATTGTAACAGCAACTAATTTCATGCCATGTATTGTGAACTATTAATTATATTTATCATACAAAGATTAGAATTATATGATTTTTGAAGATACAATACATAAAACATTGATCTATTCCTTAACAGCACAAACATATTACTTTGTTTTTATTTGTTTGTTTGTTTGTTTTTCATGGTACTGGGAGTTGAAACCAGGGCCTCGCACCTGCATGCTTTGCAAGTGCTATACCACTGAGCTGCACCCCCAGCCCATTTTTGTTTTTACTTTTAGAGACAGGGTATCGCTAAGTTACGCAGACTGCCTCTGGTCTCAAACTTGCAATCCTCTTGTCTCCACTTCCCCAGCCGCTGGGGTTACAGGTGTGCACCACCACACCCGGCCAACATATTACTTTGTATTGAGCATTGTTTTGTCTAGCTAAATTGGGATCTGTATGTCGGGGTTTGGCTCAGACCCGGCTGAGGACAAGGCCTTGCCCTGACACCAGATGGGTATTGCGAACCTTCAGGACCGGGATGATGGAATGGCCGGATGCACCAAAGAAGGACCTCGGGAGACCTTCTCTAGAAAAGGGAACAGGAAAGTGTTATTGGATTGCTCCCTCAGAGAGGGACAACCATCAAGGTGCCCTTTGCAAGTGGCAGTTCAAGGCCAGCAGCATAGAATGCTGCTGCCTTAGTGGTGTTACAGCTAGCAAGGCTACAGCTCAGATGTTACTGAGAAGATGCCAGAGGTCCGCTGGTCTTGACTCTCACAGCTAGCCTTCTCTACTCTCCTCCTTCCCAGGGTTGGGAGGAATTGGAGGGTGCTTGGTGCCTTGCTAGTAGCCTTCAGTGCTTTGGGGCCCCTGGGCTTGACTCACCAGCCTAATTGTAGTCAGCCACAGGATTGGGGAGGCTGGGTCGAGGTGATGGGGTCTAGACAGCAAGTAGAGAACAATGAAGGGGTGCAGGTGGGATCCAGGAGCCTGTTTATATATGCTCCTGGAAGGGAGTGTGTACTGAGAGCAGCCAATCAGGGCGCATTCCTTGACAGTTTACCTGTCATACCTGCCAGGTGGAACAGTTATTCAAATAGGGTGATTTTGGGGTACAGATAGGATTGGTGGGTAAGGTGTGGAGGGGTCCAATCATGTATATTCTTTTAGGAGCCAATCAGGGGGCTTGAGGTGACCAGTCAAGGTAGAGGTGGTTATGACAAAGTCTAGCTGGCCAGGGGCCATCTTTCGTCACTTGATGGGAGGGGTAGGAGTGACTGAGTAGAATGTGGCCCTGGGGTCATCCAGAGGTCAGTCCCTCAGGCTGGTCAGAGAGACCCTGGTTAGGGGTTGCTTTTTAGGAATCCCCAACACCTATATTGTGTCAAAGTCAATCAGAATACAAGTTATTGAGAAAAAAGGACAAAAAGGTATGGAGACCAGCTAGAAATACAAATTGATATTTATTTTCAAAGCAAAATAAAATAATAGAAATAACCAGGTTTGGAAGGCTTGAAATGTCTCACGAAAACTATGGGAGATAAAATTGAATTTAACCAGTAAAAATAACTTCCTGATATGGAGATGCATGTTCAAATCAATAAGATTTACCATGGCCTATTATTTGATTTAGTGGTAGTGGTAGAAAGAAACATAAAAATGAGTGAATTATAAACTCAGAAATAGGCCAAATTGCCTGATATTCTGAATAGGAGACTGTGACTAAGGAGACCATAGAATCATGACCTGACTTTGGCCTTTGGAAAGAAAGTAATATAGTGTTTTCATGACATGCTGATCTGTATAAAAATGGGAAGTTGCTTTAAAATTAAACTGCACAGTGGAGCTAAAGAACAAAGAAGATTTTATTTTTATTTAAGATATGTATGATGGAACATATTTACAATCCAGACTGCAGTGGAATTGGTCCACAGCCTATGTATCCAACTAATTCAAGAGATTTATTTTTAGAGTCCTATGTATAAAACTGTAAAAGTTGATTTTATATGAAATCTTCAGAAATACTTAACTGACAGAGACAGTATACCATTTGACTGATAGCTATAGAACTTAAATATAATTTCTGGAGATGAAAGGCAAGGTCTGCAATGATAATGGAGAGGCAGCTGAGAAAAGTAATCATGACTATGAATAAGTGATATAATGAGGAATAAATGCAGAATTACTACATGGAAGACATGGAGGAATGATTTGACATCCTTTTAATAATGTTAGTGTCATTGAATTAATTACTACTGTAGGTGATTATATTGGGTCAAAATACTGTTCTCCTAAAATATATTTTCACTTGAAACCTGTGAATGTGACCTTATTTGAAATAAGGTCTTTGCAGATGTAGTCAAATTAAAATGAGGTCATACTGGACTATGGAGACCCCTAATCTAATGACTAGTATCCTTTTAAGAAGAAGGAAATTTGGACACAGATACACACAGATGGAATATGGCCATTTTAGGATGGGAGCAGAGATTGGAACTATGTTGCCATAAATTAAGGAATGCTAAGGATAACTGGCAACTCCCAGAAGCTAGAAAAGGCAAGGAATAATTCTTTCCAGAGACTCATTCTGTGTTCTCTGTCAAAGAATTATTTTCACACAGAAAAAGAGAGAACAAACGTGGCTTTGAGGAACTTGAATCTGGGGTGGACAGATAGCACATAAGTGCATCAGTTGCTTCATATTTCATTCATTCATTACTCAATGCACCAGACATTGTTGTTAAGTTTTGAGAACACAAAGTAAACAGTGTTTCTCACTGGCACCCTATCAGCAACAGTGGAAGAATCTGAAACCCATCATTGGTACTGTCTCTTCCCTTCCCTCCTCTAACCTTCAGAACCTTGGCAGCTCCACTACTCTACAATTCTCCCATTCTCCCAGGATTCATGATTGTCAGGATGCTTAGCTATAGAAGCAGCCCATTGTTTCCCATCTCCACCCTTCCAAATACAACCAGCTTCTCCCTTCTTTGTTTTTCCCCTGTTTAGAGCCCCCCTTTCCATTTTGATCTTTGAATTTGAATCCTTTCTTTCCTTTGACACTTACTCAAAATTAATCTCCTCCAAGTTTTCCTTGATTCAGTACAATCTAATCACTTGTCATTTCATGTCTCTAAGTTCTCAGATACCTTACTCAATAAGTATATTAATGGAACTATTACATTTACAATTATAATCATATGCCTATTCTATGACCCATATAATATCCACTCATATAGGCTGTCCAGGATTATGTATCTGATGAGTTGCTGGAAGGTAGAATGGTCATCTCTGTTCACTTATGTTTTATGCAATACATACTATTGATTACTCCCGAGAGAGTAGTTATCATGTGTAATCTCTATCTGGGTGCAGCAAGGACGTGATTCCAGTATCTTCATCTGTGCAGTTCATTGTTGATGATTGACTAATTCATGGGAGCTGATCCTTTGAAACAATTAAAATTTGCCTTCCTGAGATTTTTTTCTTGCCATATAGGAAGGATCCTCGCAATTCCACACATGACTTACTTTTCAGCCTCCAGGTTCAAATGAATGACATCTCCAGGTCATTGATAGATATCACATTGCTTCATAGTCCTGAAGGGCACAATAGCTATTTTTTATTAGCATTGCAATATTGAAGGCTTAATCTCTTGTATATACTGTTGAAAGTTTCTATGAACATATTTTTAAAAAGTAGATGTTTCAGATATCCACATTACTGTGAATTACATCATGGAAAATTAATGCTAGACCAAAAACATAATAATTTATAATAAAAACAGTGAACCTGACCTTGATCTTAAGCCAAATTCTAGAATGATTTATTAAAAGCATAGCTTGTGAGCCATTAAATGCAGTTATCACTAGGATTCAAGTTGAATTTACTAACAAGTCATAATAATATATACTAATATTTCTTGCATTTGGAGTTTTAAACCTTTTGTTAGTATATATTATACACAATAATGTTTTATCGTATTTTTATCAATGCATATAATGTACTTTGATCATGATCTGTCCTGTTACCCTCTTCTTTATTCCCTCCCCAATCCTTGTGTCCCTACCTTTTGTTAAATAGTCACCTTTTATTTTCATGTCCTTTTAAATCTGGATTGTGCACATGAAAGAAAATATGTGATATTTATCTTTCTGAGTCTGTCTTACCATGCTTAACATGCTGATCTTCAGTTTCATCCATCTTTCTGCAAATGACATGATTTCACTTTTCTTTATACTCATTGTGTACATATACCACATTTTCTTTCTCCCTTCATCCTTAAATGAGTACCTAGCTTGCTTCTGTAATAGGCTATTGTGAATAGTGCTGCAATAAACATGAGTGTGCTAGTATCTCTATTTTATGCTGACTGATTCCTTTGGGTGTATACCCAGGAGTGGAGTAGCTGGATCATATAGTAGTTCTATTGTTAGATTTTCAGGAAACTCCATACTGATTTCCATTATGATTAGACTAATATGCATCTCCACCAACAGTGTATAAGGACTTCAATTTCTTAGTATCCATGTCTGCATTCATTGTGTTTTGTTTTCTTGATGATAGCCAAGCTTTCAACAATGTCACTAGACTTAGATATCATGGAAATCCATAAGAAGTAAATCTTCAGCAATGAGATTTGACTAAATGTTCAATTAGGTATATAAGGTGAAATATGTAGAACCATGTAGAAATGTAGTTAGTACAATTGGGAGAATTATTAAATGCTTGAAATGCCACATCCAAAAGGGCTGATTACTATATTGCTATTTGGAGGAGAGATTTCCACTGAGAAATATGTACTCAGCCTGATCCTTCTGATAAGTCCTTAAAGTCTTGTTTATTTTATCAAAGGCATAAAATCTATACGTGTGAAGGAATTAAGAATATATACATTAAAGGACAAAAATCAAGATACAATGTGATCTGAATATTCTACAGTGATGGCTCAATCTTCCAAGATACAATTTAGCATGGATAAACACAAGGTTGCATACTTACATTCTGAAAACCAATTGTACATGTTTGGAGAAATAAAGCAACCTCTAGGGATAAGATACTTGAATTTCTGATCAGTATAAATCAATACTGTGATATGGATGCTAAGAAAAATAATTCTGAATTGAAATACACTATCTGGATGGAATAAATTGACAGATCCAAAGTCTGAAAGTCGTTGTGTTTAACAGACCAACACCCAGAGTATTGTATTTGTTAAATTCTGGGACATTTCCTTTAACTTAGTCTTTTCCTCTCATTCTACACTATAAGGCAAGTTTCAATTCCACATAAAAATCCATAATTTTCAAGTCTATGTCTCCATTCAGAACATCTCTCTAGTTCTCACATTTACATTCCTCTTTTTTTCCAACTGCTCATCAGATGTCTTTAGTTGGTGGTGCAATTGGCATCTAAGAATCAAAACATCAAAAATTGAAGTCATCATTGTCACCCCTATGCCACCATTAATTATGACACTATTACTCACACAATAACATCTAGCCTTCCATGAGTAAGTTTCTTCTCTGATAATGGCACAATGCTTTAATCTGAAATGTAAGAATCATCCTTGACTCCTTTAACCTTATTCCCTGTACTCGGTGCTTATCAAAATATTCTGTCATTTATATCCTTGAATCTCTCTCCAACCCTTCTATTCTTTTGATCTACCTGAATTTTAGTCTTTAGTTTATTATTTTTTGGTCAGATTAGCTATTTTCCCTTATGCCTCTACCATGCTTCAATTACGGGTATATATACCTATGATAAATGCATATATTAAACATTGAGCTGTGTGCTAGAAAGTTAAACATATTTTGACCTCAATTAGAGCATGCTTTAGTAGAAGCAAAAGCCATGTAAATTATTACAATATAATGCATTAAGTGAAATGTAGAGGTTTTATGGAGATGCAGAGGAGAAAACCTACATAAGTCAAAAGGAAACCTGCACAAATTGCAGGAAACCTACCTAATTTATAGGAAACTTGCATAAGGGGTAGGACATTTTCTTGGATAAAAATAATATCTGAACTTTAAGTGAATATGAATTAACCAATCTGGAAGTTTCCGTTGTTGTTGTTAGGTGCTATTGAGTCGGTGTCTGTCTCATAGGGACCTTATGTACAACAGGTGAAACACTATTGTGTGAGTTTCTCTGCTATTCATAGGATTTTCAATAGCTGATTGTCTTTTGGGAGTAGGTTGCCAGGTCCTTTGCCCAAGCTTACAGTACCTGATATTCCCAGGCGGTCTCCCATCCAAGTTGAACACGGACGTGATGGCACCTAACAACAACATCCTTGTGGGTGTAAAGTAGGATTTCATGGATTTCATTATGCTTTTCATGTGCAAGTCCTTAATGACATTAGATATCAAGTATCTTTTCATGTTTATTTGTCATTTGTCTATGTTCCTTAAAAAATTCTTATTCAGATTGTGTCTTTTTAAATTATTTAGTTGAAATAGTTCTTTATATATTCTATATAATTCCTTATCAGATACATGATTAAAATATTTTCTCCCATTGAGTGAGCTTTCAGTTTCCTTGATGATGTCCTTTGAAAAACAGAAGTTTTTAATATTGATGAAGTCTAGTCTATCTGTATTCATTTTGCTCCTGCTTTTGGTGTCAGGTCTAAAAGTCCTTTGTAGAATCCAAGGTCATCAAAATTTACCCGTTTTCTTGTAAGAACTTTATAGTTTTAGGTCCTACATGTACATATGTCTTTGATCCATATTGTGTTAAGTTTTTCATATTATTAAAAGTAAGGGTCCAACTTCATTATTTTGCATTTAGATAACCAATTTATTGAAAAGATCGATAGGGTAGTGTTGCCACCCTTGCCAAAAATCAGTTAAATATAGATGTATGAGTTTATTTCTGTTCTCTCAATTCTATCAATCGATCCACACATCTAATCTTTTGCCAGTACCACACTTTCTTGATTTACCTTTGTTTTGTAGTAAGTTTTGAAGCTGGAAAGTGTAAATCTGTCAGTTTTTTTTTATTCTTCAGTAATTTTGAACTATTTTGGGTCCCTTAAAGTCCTACATGAATTTAAGAACAGTTGCAATTTCTACCTATATGTCAGCTGGAGTTGTGGTGGTGATTACATTGAGTCAGGAGATAAGTATACCAGAGTAATATCATTGTAACAGATTTTAGTTTTCTAATCCATGAACATGAGACATTTTTCTAATTATTTAGGTTTTCTCTAATTTCTATGAACAGTGTTTTATAGTTTTCAGAGTACAACTAACGCAGGTGTCTTGTTAAATTTACTACTATGGATTTGTTTTTCATATTATAAACAAAAATGTTTTCTTAATTTCATTTTGAACTTTTCATTACAAGTAACAAAAATGCAATTGATTTTCTGTATTGATCCTCTGTATTGGAACTGTGCTTAACTTGTTTGTAAGTTCTAATAGCTTTCTTATGTTAATTTCTCAGGATTATTATTATTTATGACAGTATTTGGGGTTGAACACAGGGCCTCACACATACTTTGAAAATGCTCTACAACTAGGCTGCCCCCTGAGCCCAATTTTTATTTTTTATTTTGCAGCAGTGTCTTGTGAAGTTACGCAGGCTGCCTTTGGCCTCAAACTTGTGATCCTCCTGCCTCAGTCTCCCCAGTTGCTGAGATTACAGGTGTGTACCAATGTGTCTGACATTTAGGGTTTTTTAAAAAATATATATGATCATTTTGTCTGAGAATAGTTATTTTTTTCCAATCTGGATGACTTTTATCCATTTTTCTTGCCTAATCTCTCTAGCTAGAACCTGCCATAAAATATTGAATGGATGTGTTTAGAATGTACATCTGTATAGTTCATGATCTTAGAAGGAAAATATCTAGTCTTGCATCATTAAGTGTGATGTTGGCTATGTAATTTTTGTAGATATTCTTTGTCAGGTTTAAGAAGTTCCTGTCTATTTCTAGTTTGTTGATTGCTTTTATCATGTAAAGTTATTGGTGTATTTCAAGTGTTTTATTTACATTTATTGAGATGCTCATATGATATTTTCTTATTATATTCATGTGATATAGTCCTTGATGTTCAGATATTGAACTAATCTAGAATTCCTGAGATAAATCCCAGTTGATCATAGTGTAGAATTCTTTCTGGTATGTTACTGGATCCTATTCCTAATGATTTGTTGGAGATTTTTTCAAATGTAGTCATAAGAGGTATTGGTTTATAGTTTTGTTTTCTTCTAATATATTTGGTTTTGGTAATGGGGTAATACTGGCTCACAAAATTAGCTAAGAAAGTCTTTCCTTCTCTTCTGTTTTTGGAAGAGTTTGTGCTATTAGTTCTATTTTAAATATTTGATACAATACAATGATGAAACTATCATCACCTGAGTTTTTCTTTGTAGATAGATTCTTTTATCTTTAATCAAATATTTTCATTTGTTTTAGGTATATTCAGATTATTACTTTCTTCTTAAGTCAGTTTTAGTAGTTTGTATGTTTCTAGAAATTTAACCATTTCATCTAATTTGCACAATTCGTTGACATCCGATTGCTCACATTTATTTATAAACTTTTTTTTTTTTTTTAGTGGTAGTGGGGGCGTTGAACACAGAGCCTCACGACTGCAGGCTCTGCAAGTGCTGGACGACTGAGCTGGGCCCCCAGCCCACTTTTTTACTTTTTGAGACAGGGTCTCACTAAGTTCACAGACTGCCTCTGGTCTCGAACTTGCGATCCTCCTGCCCCCACCTCCTAAGCCGCTGGGATTACTGGCATGTGCCACCACGCCTGGTCACTAAACCTTTTGATATTATAGGCCTGGGAGATATATTGGAGATATATTCTTTTCTTCACTTCTCATTCTAGTAATTTGAATTTTCTCTCATTTTTCTTGGTCAACATATCTATTAACTAGTCTCTGTTTTATTAATTTATGTTCTAATCCTTATTATTTTCTTCCTTTAGCTTGATTTAGACTTAGTTTGCTCTTCTTTTCCCAGTATCTAAGGTGAAAGATTTGGCTATTGATTTGAGATTTTTGTTGACACATGAGCTTACTTACACATTACTTTTAATTTGATTAGGTTGTATTTGGTGAACAGAATTTATATTATTTCTGTGCTTTTAAGTTTACTGGGATTTATTTTATGGGTAGCATATGATCTTTCCTAGAGAATATTTCATGAGAACTTGAGAAAAATGTAGTTTGTTTTGTTTGGTGGAGTGTGCTATAGAAATCTGCTAAGTCTAGTTAGTTTGTAATATTCTTGATGTCTTCTATTTTCTTGTTGATCCTTACATTTTTTCTGTTTGTTATTAAAAGTGGAGTATTAAAATCTCCAAATATTATTTGGAATTGTCTATATCTTCATTCATTTCTGTCAACTTTTACTTCATGTTTTGATGCTCTGTTATTAAGTGCAGATATGTTTAAATTTCAGACAGAAGGGTCAGTCAAGAAAATATAACAAATGTCTCTCTTGATGTCCAGTAATAATTTTTGTTTTAACATCTCTTCTGTCTGTTATCAATAAAGTCACTACCTTTTTGTTGTTATTATTTATATAAAATATATATTTTGTATTCTTTTACTTTCTATCCATTTGCATTGTAGAACATAGAATGTGTCTCCTATAGACATTATATAGTTAAAGTTTTTTAAAAAAATCCAAACTGACAATTTGTTCCTT
>VMDO01021273.1:0-10756 GCA_007922755.1 Pedetes capensis
CCTGATATTACAGTTAGGTAAGCGGTACAACTAAATGATTATGATCAATTTATGTGAAAATGTCATGACTAGAACTTAATTTGCAAGTTTATCTAATGATTATTTTACATTTTAATTTCAGGTATACCAATGGACCTATAGATATGTACATATATATATATATATGAATTTTCATATGTACATATATATAGCCACATACACTGGTATATTTATATAATATAGAGAAAAGACTTTAATCGTTATAAACTAAACAGTATATTTTATTGCATTTACTTATCATTGTTTCTTTTATAAATCTATAAAGAGGGCCACAAGGTATGAAATGGGCAGCTGACATGGAATAGTATTCCTGGAGGCATCTCAGTAGAGTCTATAATTAATAATATTGTGTTAGTGTCAGTTTATTGGGTTTGATAGTATAGAGCAATTATGAAAGATTGAGTTATCAGAAAAGCAGGGTGAAAGATACATTGGAACTTTCTGTATTTTTTTTGCAATTTCTTGTGAGTCTAAAATAAAATGTTAAAAAAAAAACAATTTGGATGGTATTTCTGTTTCCAACAATACTTTTGCTGTTAATAGCCCTATAAAATAAGTATTCCCTGTGATTTGTTGGAAGATATAGTAGTACTCATATGTTAGTTGGCTTTCTGTCTCTGTGACAAAATGTCTGAGCTAATTTACTTATTAAGAGGAAATATTTATTTTGGTTTATGGTTTTCAGTCCATAGTCACTTGGTCCCACTGATTTGTGCCTGTGGTGTGGGAGAACCTGGTAGTGGAAAATGTGTGGCAGAGCAGAGCTTCTCATCTAATGGTGGCCAGGACGTAGAGGGAAAGGAAGGGGCTGGAGTCCCAATATGCCCTTCAAAGGCATGTCTTCAATGATCCACTTCCTCCAACTACGCCCTACCTTCTGATATTTCAATTGTCTCCCAGTAGTGTTGTCAGCAGGAGACCAAGCCTTCAACACATGGGCTTTTGTGGGATATTTAAGTTCTATACCATAATAATTCCCACCACACAGCTGTAAATAACTATTATTATTATGCGGCATGTCTATGGATTTGTGAGAATAGTTTATTGAAATAGCTGCAGCTTTTACATAAACTTTTATTAACACGTAACATGTGTGCAGAATAATGCTGAAATAACAAATCTTTGTGAGTGTTTGCAAATGGAACAAAATTATGAAACCAGCATCCATACCAAGTACCACAACCTGGCTAACACCCAGACACCCCACCCACCCAACTGGTGCCAGTTTGACTTCTGGTACCACGGATTAGCCTTGATTGTTTCTAACTTCTGCGTGGTGAAATTGGCAATGGTTCCTGGTTTCTGCCTGGAGAATGGTGTAGGATCATTACCTACCATCATGAATGTTGTGTGCTGTGCCACTCAAGAGGTTTCCATTTTTGGCCAATGTGCTGGAGAGCTTCACCTGAGCTCTTTGCTGCTTACCTGTGCGAGGTAAACCAAATTAAAGCAGAGGTGAGGACTCCAGATTTAATTTTTAAGTTTGTAACTTAAATTTGTAACTTCAGCTTGTCATTACAAGATGAAAATAATAGATTTTATTCAGATGAAAGAGCTTTTTATCATGGTGATCAAAAAGTCAGCATTTTACTTTCTTTTTTCTTTCTTTCTTTAGTTCTTTCTTTTCTTTTCTTTTTCTTTTTCTGTTTTTTTTTTTTTTTTTTTTTTTTTTTTTTTTTTTTTTTTTTTTTTTTTTTTTTTTTTTTTTTTTTTTTTTTTTTTTTTTTTTTTTGTGGTACTGTGGGCTGAACCCAATGCCTCAAGCCTACATGCTTTGCAAGTGCTGGATTACTGAGCTGCACCCCCAGCCCTTTTTTTAAACTTTTTTTTGAGACAGGGTCTCACTAAGTTGTGCAGACTACCTCTGGTCTTGAACTTTCGACCTCCCGTCTCCACCTCCCAAGCTGCTGGGATTACAGGTATGTGCCACCATGCCTGGCATTAGCATTTTACCTTTTGTAATTAATGAGTTCCTTAGCCAGATGTGTCTCAAACTCTGAACATTAGACTCTCTGACAATCAATGAAAAATTCAGATTTTTAATGCAGTAAGTCTGTGGTTGAGTCACAGATTTTACATTTCTTCCAAGCTCCTACTGATACTGAGGTTGTTGATCCAAGGACGACATCTGGATCAGCACTGATGGGAACATTTTCTTATTATGGGTACCTCAATGTATGGTTGCTGAAAACAGAGACTATGGAACTAGATTTCTGACATTGAATCCTGATTTCCCATGTACCTGTGGACTTTGACAAATTTTACTAATCTTTCTCTTCCTCCATTTACACATCTATCAAATGAGGAAAATAATAATATTATTATATGAGGATTAAATGGTCTGATGAATATCAATTCCTTTAAACAGTGCCTGGCACTTAGTAAGCACTCAGTAAATGTCATCATCATCATTATTCCATGATTGGGTATTTGGGAATATTTTTTTGGTAATCATTGCAATTGAATTTACAGCTGCATGGTCTTCTAAGTAGATATGCATTTCTTTCTGGAAGTGTCAAGAATAAAGTGATGGTGTTTCCATTTGGGTGGGAATCTTGAGGACATTGAAATTGGAGGCTAGCTGCTACAGAACCTAGAAGGCAGGAAATGGTAAGGGAGATTTGGATCACTGGAATCATTGAAGTGATGACAGGGAAGTGGAGAAAACTGAGCAGCACCTCACGACATTACCAGGGTGGCTGGGTCTAAGATGCAATGTAGGATGGGTAGTTTGTATGACTTTTTATTGAATTACCTTTTCTCAAAAGTCTAAAGTTTCAGCTTTGACTATTTGTGAAGTCTGTAACAATTCTTAATAATGAGTAGGTATCTTGTGGGGAAATAAATCAAAGTGGAAAATAAATACTACACCCTACGATATTTTTAAAAGAAAATGAAATTCTCATGTGAAACCATAGCTTAATGAAAGAAAAATGACTGTTATTTTAGTTGCCAGTGCAACTGGCATACCCACTCAGTCATTTAAGGAACTCCGGTTTTAGTAATGTTATTCTAAATAAAGATGATTTGATAGGATGCTATTTTTTGTTGTTTGATTTTATTTTACAAATGAACTCCTTAAAAAGCATTAGGAAAGTGCCAACAAACATAGAATTTGGGAAGTTTAACAAATAAATATCTAAAATTGTTAAATGTGAAGGTTGCTGTCCATTTTACACAATTTGCTTATATTATTTTCTGTCAAAGTACACTATGACTTTTCTTTATAGCACTTTTGGTAATTTGTTTTCCAAATCAGACACAATGGCACTAGAAATTTTTTGTAAGCATAGAGGTTGACATAGATTATTTTAAAACACAGATTATTCCAGAAATAAAAATGAAAATGACATAAATAATATTTCATATAAACATAGTATATAATCATATGACATGCCATACTAATAGCACCACCTTAGGCTGGCAAAGCTTTTGATCCTTGCTTTGTCAGTTTCATTAGTGGGGGTCAGATTTTAGTAGAAACACACTCAAACTTACAATGCCAGTTATGAAGGATAATTCTCATGTTTTGCTCTTAAATGCTTATGCCCTGCTAAGAATGTGAAAGTCTGTGTGCAACTCTTCCATATATCATGTTCAGGAATTACTCTGGGAAGACTTTCCTCTTTGTACTTAGTTTCCATCTGTGGGGATCAAAAATGTGGATGGCTTAATTTGTGTCCTTGATTGACATCCTTCTTGATTATGTGGCCACCTTCATTTTATTTTTCCCCAGAGGTGACCATATTTCCATTCTGCTCTTTTACCATTTTGGTAAAAGTTTCTGTTTTCTATGACATCATCAAATTCCATTCTTGTGTTTATTCATTCGTTTAGCTCACCCACTAAGCCATTCTTGTAGTAAGTTTTATGGATCTTTCATGTCAGAAGGTGGGGCCTACTAGAAATGCCGAGTGTGGAGTTAACCCATGCCCATGCACTATGATTTAAATCTAAATATCCCCAAAGGTCATGTGTTTGAATGTTGGGTCCCCAGCTGGTGATGCTGTGCTAAGAGATGATGGGAATTTGAGGAGGTGGGATTGTAGCTTTGCAGGAGTGGCTCCCTGGGGGTGGACCTTTGGAGGTTTTTACCTAGAGCCATCCAGCAGGTAGGCCCTGCCACCCTGCCATGTGCCTGCCCTATTTCTATGAACAAAAATCCTCTAGCCATATTGTTTTTGTTGGGTAATGTCAAGTCAGGTCTGACTCATAGAGACCCTATATATGACAGAAGAAAACACTCCCTGACACTGTGTCATGCCCAGCACTATGTCAATACTTCTCTGTTCTTCAGCTCCCAATAAATCTTGCCCAGAATAAGTTTGCTTTGGTCAGTTTCTTTGCCACAGTGAAGCACTACCTGACTAATACACTTGTGTCTGGGGGATCTCAAATAGCCTCTGGGATATATATTTTTTCAAGATTGGAAAAGCAAACTTAAGTATTTACTCTTCCACATAAAAATTAAAAGAGAAATAAAATCAAGTGCAGATCCGAGTTATAGGAAGCCAGAAACTTACATTTTGAGAAACTGTCTTCAGAAAGAATATAATACTGTGAAGACAGATTGCTAGAATCCCACACAGAGCCTGGAATGAGCCTTGCATTCAGGGCCCTTAAGAGAAACCATTGTTAGCCTCACATTCAGACCACTTTGGAATGAAAACGGACCACTTGCCTCTGAAAAAAAGCATGTTCATTCTTCTGTGGAAAAGAGATAGTGGTGATTGAACAATATAGCAAAGAAATGACATGATTGAGTTTTACAGTTTATATAAGCTGTCAAGTAATCCATTGAGTGCCGCTGTCTTTTATTGCCTATTTTTCCACACTATGATTTGTTCAAGGGGCTGGGGTTTATCTCAGTTGGTAGAACACTGCTCTGCAGTCTCTGAGGTCCCGGTTCGATTCCCAGCACTGCAAAAATGGGAGAAGGATGTGGCAATCCACTCCTGAGGCAATCCCAAAACAATCAGTCATTAAAAACCCTATGAGGGTCACTATGAGCCCAACACCACTCAACAGCACCTAACAACAAGATTTGTTCTGGAGAGCTGTTAGGAGAAAGGAGGGAGAAAGGCCCAACCAGTGGCCCTTCTGCCTTCAGTACAGAACTGTGTGCTCAGTCAGTTGGACTCTGCTGTTCAGGAGTAAGTTAAAGAGATGATATGTGCACATAACCATAGCCCAAAATAGAATGCATTTCCCCTTCAGAAGGCAATGAGACATGGTATGAATGAAACTCCAAAGATGTGAAATTATTGCCAGCTCAGGAAATGGGTAAGGTAACAGTTCAGTGTCGCTTTGATGGACAGATGACATCTGAAGGTGTGGGGATGCAATGAAATGGGATTTCAAGCCAAGGAATTGGTACAAACTATATGAAGGGGGCTTGGCATCAGGACAAACTATATGTGACAGAGATGCAGGGATAGACAAAGATGGAACTGGGAAAGGTGGCTCCACCATGGAGACAGGGCAGGGCTTGGTGATGTTTTCCTTTTTATTGAATAAATGGGGAGCCTATGAAGACTTTTGAACTGGGAGTGACAGAACCATTGAAGGACAGTATTAAGGTGATCTGGAGATCAGCTTCGTTCAGTTTCTAACTTTACAGGTGAATAAACTGGGGCCCAGAAGAGGCAGCAGCTCATCAATACCACAATGCAAGTTGGGGAGTCAGCTTAGGTCTCCAAATGTGTAATTTTCCTCTCTTGCCACCAAGACATCATGGGTCAATATCAATCAATAGCTCTATTATTACCTAAGCCGTATGGTTCCAGGTATTGCTAGCATTACCAGAGGGCTGCAACAATACCTTGGTGCTTGTGTTCACTGTTTGAAAGAATTCAGACATGACACAGAAAATATAACACAGAGTATAGACAGAGTTAGTTGTAAAGAGATAGTTTGCCTTTAAGGAATATTTACCAGAGAAAACTGAGGCACCTGGAGAAGCTTGGATGAACCTGGAAATGGCAACCTAGAGAAACCTTGGTTCTTTGGGTAAATCACCATGAGATTAAGACATTCTCCAGGTGAAAGAAAAGCCAGAGAGAGAACAAAAGAAAAGTTAATCAAGCTTTTTTTTTTCTAGAAGCAAAAGTGCCTTGGATAGACTAACAAGGAGGCCACCTTGCCGCAGAGGTGGGGGGACATGGTGATCTATATCTAGTTTTGTTGAAAACCATGCCCACTATGACATAAGCCCACGGTGCTAAGCTGAAGCTCCCCCCTTCCCTGGCACACAAAAGGGAAAGCCTCGTGTTTAGTAATTTTTTGTGGTTTAGGGTATATGGAGCCTGGGATCTTTTTATTTTTATAAAATGGCTTAATGAACTTGTTTGGCATATTTCAAAGGAATAGGTATGCAGGTGGAGGTCTTGGAACTTTTCACCATTGTTCATAACCTGAGGATTCATGCAGACAATGCTTTCACTTTGTGTGTATGGTCCTTTAGAATAATGTCCTTTTCAATGTTCTGGGAGGTCCAAGGTCTGTTCTACATTATGGCTGAAAATGAGAGCCACTTTCCCCTCATGGCCTGATAATATCCTAAGTAACTTGCCTAACACTATAGCTTTGTTCACAAAATACTGTGTCCTTTCCTATGTCCAGGAGATGGGAAAGGGTAAGACAAAACTATTTTGTGGTGAGCTAAAATATTGGATATTTGGATACACATACTAATTTTCAAGGTTTTCTTGTTATATAAAGCAGTATTGTTCAATAGAAGTATTTGAGGCATATGAAAAATTTAAACTTTTCTAGTGGCTACATAAAATTTTTCAGAGTTTCAATTAATTTTAATAACAAATCTTATTTAACCTGGTAGATCCAAAGTATTATCATTTCAACTTGTAGAGAAAGGAAGAAATCCTCCTTTTACTCTTCTAAGTTCTTAGCTGTGTCCCCTGTAACAAGAGACAGATTAATGAGAGAACCTCTCATTACCTTTACTTAATATAAGTTTTACTTAATATAAGTTTTATGTGATATAGATACCCCCATGAGGCAGTGAAGAGCTAAAGAAGCAGTTAGAGGGGAACACTTACAAGTTGGACAACAGTACTAAATTATAAAATCATGACAAGATAGCAGCTTGGGCCAGGGAAGTTCGTGGTGGAAGTTTTGAGGAAGACAAGGCTTCGTTTACCAAGGTTTGTTTGCTAGATCTCTCTCAGTCTTAACTTCAGTCTCTGGTGATGAGAATGATAATTGTTTTCCTGGCCTAAGAAAGACATCTCTCATAGGGGAGTTTTATACCTTGCTTTAGAAAGGAAAGGGGATGGTCAGAGTGCCCTTCTTGAACCTACTGTTAGTTCTTTAGCTCAAAATAATCCTATAATCCTTATGCTAAAGTGACATGTTTTGGGATGACATTCTACTGCTCTGTATAATCAATATTAGAAGTAAGTGTATATGTATGTATGTGTATGTGTACATACATATACATATACATGTACATATACACACACATATATATAAAACTAGGTCGTCCTTTTATAGTTATGGCACATCTCTATTCAGACTGATCACTTTATAAGAAGTTAGTAGCCACATGGGGCTAGTGGCTACCATATTAGACAGCTCAGGTATAAAGCTTTAGACTGAAGTGTAAAAGAGGGAGATTTCTGAATTTCTAGTGTGGCATTTCACGTTCTAATTGGTCTTACCTATGTCTGATCTAGCTGGCATTAAAAATTTTGAGAAATAACTGAATAAATTTTTACCATGACCAGACCTCTGTGTGAAACATAGAATTCATTTTTTCTCTAATTAGAGATCTGAGTGAGTACTCTGCATAGATCTCAAGTCCACAACTCTGTCCTTTCTTTGACCCACTGCTTTCAAAAGTGCCCATTCCTTAATGACAGTTGCTCCAATTTTCTACAAAAGTCCGCTATAAAATGTGAACTTGATTCATTTACACAGAAGATGTGTTCTATAATTTCATCAAAAATGTTAGCTTTACACTTGCATTGAGCACTGATTGAAGTATGAATAGTGAAGTAGTTATCTTAAACCTTAGTTTATCTCACACCATACTACCACAGATTTCTGAGCTAAATGCAGTTCTTACCCACTGGAATTCCACTAATATCCAGAATACTCCATTAGAAATTTACCATGTTCATTTTTGTATTCCATTGCTTATGCTTTGTGCTCATACAGGTATCCTTGGTATAAATTATTGCTTTTAAAGTTTTGTCTTTGTGATTCTAAGAAACAAATTTCAAAAACAAGCAAACAACCAGAGTCTCTGTCCAGGAAGATATTGAGTGCCTTTTGTCAATGAATTTTTTTCCATCCAAAATTCAGGGTTCAATTTTAACAAAAAGTCCAAAGAAGCTCAAAGCCTATTCTTAGATAGGAATTGCCAGGGAATGATTTTTTCCAGTCCCTATTTGATTTTCACCCATTTCAGCTGCCTCTTTTAGTTGCAGATGGTCTCTGCCACCTGTTCTCTGAATGTATTATTTTCCCTACTGGCTGCTCCATTTGTTTTGATATTGAGCAAAGTAGATTCCAGCTATCACTTATTCTGCTCACTCATTTATTGAGCCCATTCAGTCTGCCTTCATCTAGCCAGGAAAGCAGTTACAAGCAACTTTCCCAAAATTAATTCTAATACCTCGAAATGTCATTAATGAGTTTAGCCTACACATTAACCCCTGAAAAGAAGATGCAGTGGAAGGAAAGGTGTTTGATTCTAATTGGAGCTGAGGTGGAAGAGAAAGCAAAGGTATAAGAAGGCTTTAATGTGTCTTGGTTTTTATATTACTCAGATGACTTGGTGTAACCAACACTTTCAGGATCTTGCACCCTGGTCCTTGTTATTTTCAATACCTGGACCTGCCGAGGACCCCTATTGCAAGAACCTGGTAAGCTGAGCAAACAGAGCTTTGTCTGATCTACCTTCCCATGCTGCAGGCCCCAAGTGCTGGGGAGTTAGCAGCCCTCAGCTAGTGGCAGAGGGAATTAAAGAAGAAGTTCCCCATTCCTTCACCCCCCAGGTGGAGCAACTCCGAAGCACTTTCTAGTCTCCCAGTGGCTGAGCAGGACTGGACTCCAGTTGCCCACAGCAATCACCTACTTAATAACTTTCTTTTCAATCTTCCCCTTCTCCCTCCATCTCCTCTACCCTGTTCCAGAGCACCACGTTAACATCTCCCAAAGACCTTGTGCTCCACTCTGCCTCAGAATCTGCTTCCGGGGACCCCAGTCTAGGAAGTCTGCCCTTTCCAGCCTTGCTTAGAAGTCCACTGTGTTCGCAAACACTGGCATGGAACTGAGTCCAGTCCTGGGTCCATTCAGGGTTGAGAATGCTTTCTCTCAATTCCTTCTCTTCCCAGCAAGTCCTAAGGATGAGCCCAGCATTCTTATTAGTGATTCAGCCCTCTTCTTTGTCATTGCTTGTGCAGCCTCCACTCTGCTGTCTCTACCACCTCTGGCTGGAGACAGAACACTATTTGCTCCCTTACACTTCCTGGGGTACCCTCAGAATATTCAGGCTTCTCTTCTTTTCAGGGGAAGGACTATCAGCTTTCAGATAAAACATTGATGTTTAGGCTTTCAAATAAAGTGACCTTAGTCCTGGTTCACAGAGCCCTCCGAGTGTTTGGGTCATACTAGCCATACCTAACAGTTCCTTTCAAGACAGTTGAGGCAGATTCTCTTAGAACTGAGACAGAGGACACTTCCCCTTGCATCTGCCCCAACAACCAGGCTGTGCTCTGTACCTCAGCCCTCTTCTGTGTGAAGAACAGGTCAGCTCAGACCTGGTCCAACCTGCCAGCAAATTTCTCTGTTCCACATCTTGACATCCTGGGGAGTCAAAAAGCCTACTACCCTTTGCTCCAAGTAGGCCCAGGTCCAGAACTGTCATACTTCTCTGTAGACTCATGGAGTCTTCAGAAGAGTGCAGCTCCCAAGAGCATGGACTCTTGAGGAAGCATGCTGCCTGGGCTCAGATCCTAACTCTGCCCATGAATAGCAGCTGATCCAGGACTTATCTGTAACTCCTTTCCTTTATTTATGAAATGGGGAGAATAATATGTGTTACAGCATAGGTTTCTTGGGAAGATTGAATGAGTTTACACGTGTAAGATACGTAGTATATTGAGCACACTGTTTGCTTATTATCTACTGGGTGCATGTACTCCTCCATGTAAACACACACTCTCACACACATCCACATACACACCCTTGAATCTCAGACATATAACCTGGTAGTAAAAAACATAGCCTTTACTGGTCAGATTTCCATTCCAGGCTTTTGCTGCCAGTGCTATATATTTTATATGTCTTCTTTAAAGAAAAAGATAATAAACCAATTTTATGAATGAAAAGTAGCTGGGAAACATGGTGCATGCAACTTGAGAGGCTGAGGCAGGAAGATGTCAGAGGTAGCTGTACTGCACAGGCCCTGGGTTCAACATCCAGTACTGAAAAAGAACAGGGAGTGGGAAGCGAAGCTCTCTGAGAGAACATCTCTAATGTCAATGTTGGGCCAGAGGTGGCTTCAGTATGGAGACCCAACCAAGTTTCTTACTGGTGTGAGGGTTCAGGGAAAGGGGAACTTGTAGTTCACGATCCTTGGGCTTGAATCCCTACCTAGAACCTGAAAGAACCCGTATGTCATTCCTAGGCAGCTTAGCCTTCCCTTCCTGGTAAACATTCATGGCCTTTGTTGTTGTTGTTGTTAGGTGCT
>VMDO01021273.1:10856-35851 GCA_007922755.1 Pedetes capensis
GTGACCCTCTGTACAACAGGGGAAACACTATTGTCAGTGCTTCTCTGCTGTTCATAGGGTTTTCAATGGCAGATTGATTTTTGGGAGGGGGTTGCCAGGTCCTTCTCCCAAGCCTACAGCTTCTGGTGTTCCCAGGTGGTCTCCCATCCAGGTACTAACCAGGCCTGACCCTGCTTAGCTTCCAAGATCTGACGGGATCAGATGTCACAGGGCTACAGCTGCAGGCATTCATGGCCTACTGTATTGTTTTTTTTGTGTGTGTGATGCTATAGTTTGAACTTAGGGTCTCATGTATGTTGTATTTATAACTGAAAGCAATGGGTTCATATCTTGGTAATGCAAAGGCAAAAACAAGCATGACCAAGAAATAAAGGAGTAAAGAAAGTTTATTACCTGCAGCAGGTAAGGAGAGTGTAGAAGTTATTTCCAAAGAAATGCCCTTCTGAAAGAAAGAAAGTATGGGTATTTTATTCAGGGCGGGAACATTCCTGAGCATGCTTAGTTAAGGAGTATATTCCTGAACATGCACAGTTTAAGGTCATAGTTCAAGAAGGAAAGATGATGGACATATTTTTAGGCATGCTTAGTTCAAGATCATGGAGCACATGTTCAAAAGGTTAAAATGAGGGGCAGGAACAATTTTGGGCATGCTCAGTTTAATGTCATAAAGAGGTAGATAGGAGCATCTCTAGGCATGCTCACATTGTGTCATAAAGATAGAGGATGGGAATGTTTCTGGGCATGGTCAACTTTCTCCAAAACGTTTTATCTGGCAAAAAGGAAAAGACATTTTGAAGTTGCATTAATATAGGTGTTTGCCCCTGAAGGAGCCTACATCACTTAGCAGCTAACATACTGTTTAATAAAGAATTGCTAATCCACTGAAAATTTTGACTTATTTTATGGAAGTTACAATAACCATGATTTCATGCCTTGAAGCCCCCACTACTTTAGGGGGAGGAGTAGCACCAGGCCATTGAGAGGGGAAGATCTTCCCATGCTGGGATGTAGGGGCTCTGGCATCCTCATCTGAGAGATTTCCTATGCTTCTCGTTTTTATTACTTGGAGAAGCAGCAGGAGCCCCACACATCACTGGGGGGAAAATATACTAAAGGAAAGCAAAACAAAACCCTGCAACCTCTTTTCCCTGCTTTCAATTCTGAATGCTTATCATCCATCCCAGGGGACACAGAAGTTTGGGTGACAGGACACTGGCTTCCCATTCTCTATAGAAAGTTCCATATAAAATGAGGTTGAAATACAACCATCTTCTGAAGTTCCATTTCTCAAACCAAGAAACAATACAGAAGAATAGACCATAACCATCATAAGTTACATTTTAAAGCTAATAATTCTGAGAGTCAGTTGAATCCTTTAAAAAGTATCTCTTCCAATCAGTAACCTTTGGTACTTTGTTAATATTAACAATGAGATTTACTCTGTGAAAGGCACTGTGCTTTACATACATTGTCTTATTTAATTATCACAGTGTAGTGTGATAGATATGATTTTATTTCAGTTAGTTTTTTGGAAGTTAGGCTTCAGAGATATTAAGTAATATTCCTAAGGTCATAGAATTTCTAAGTGGTAGAAGTAAAACTTGAATTTGAGCTAAAGAGATTTTAATGCCTGTAATGTTGACCTGAGTTTCTCTCTATACTTATATGTATCCACAGATTCTATAGTTTGATTGATAAGCATTATCTTACCTACAAAGAAGATATTAACTGACTGTTGGTATAAATAAGATCATAAATTAAGAAGCTGGAGGGATCCACTTTATACTATCCTTTAATTGTGAATCTAAGTATTTTCAAAATAAATGAACTGTGAAGCTACCAATATGAAATTTATTGTCCAGAGTCAGGATATTTTCACCTGATGACTCTCTTACTGTGAGTTCTCTCACCTATTCCTGGATTCAGAGACCCTCCATGCTGCCTGCCTAAGGGTTCACAGGAAGTCACAGTTCTCAGGAAACTCAAGTCCTACGACCAAGTGATGAGGTCAGAGCAGGTGGCCAGCTCCAGCTTCTCTATCAGGCACAGGGCTGGAGGCCAAAAATACTTTAAATTCTTTTAAATAGTGAAGAAGAAAATGAATTTTCAGGAAAAAGAAAAATTTTCATATATACCATCAATATATTTGTCTTCTTTGTTTCAACATTGTTGTAAGATTTAATTTTAATATTGTTTATGGGCAAGAGGTAGACAAAGGCAAAAAATACCTTGGGCCCATGGAAAGAATGGGGCATGTAGCAGGTAAAACAATGTTGTTGTTGTTGTTGTTGTTGGGTGCCATCGAGTCGGTATCCAACTCATAGCGATCCTTATAGGGTTTTCAATGGCTGACTGTTTCGGGATTGCCTTGGGAGTGGATTGCCAGGTCCTTCTCCCATTTTTGTGGTGCTGGGAATTGAACTCAGGACCTCAGAGACTGCAGCGCAGCGCTCTACCAACTGAGCTAAATCCCAGCCCAGGTCAAACAATAGGCTGCATAAAAATCTAGCTTTAAACAAATCCCACTTTATTATTTTGAATGCCTGTAAATATTTGAACTGTACTGGGACTGGCTTGGGAGAAGTTCCAGAGAACACCTATGTCGTATATGATGACAACATTGAAGTACAGTCTGCAAGGAAGGAAATGAAAATCATCTATGGGCCAGGATGCACTCATGTTAGAGATGCCTCTGTGGTCTATATTGACCTGCCCTTGGCTTGGCCAAGGCCACACAGACTCTGTGATTAAGTACTATAAGGCAAATAGGTACCCAACATCATGACAAGTCTGCAATAAGGAGGCCCAGAAATTTCCAAGCAAGTTAGTGTCTGGACCTGCACTATTTACAGCCATTAACCACAGGTGGCTATTGAATTTAAATTTGCCTTAATTAAAATTGAATACAATTAAAACCTTACTTACTGAGCTACACTAGCCACATTTCAAGTGTTCAATACCTGTCACTGCAGAAAGTTCCTTTAGACAGTCTGGTCTATACAGTACTAAAAGCGTATTTAGGGTTATTAGCGTTGTGGTTTCCTGGGAGCAAAATCTTAAAGACCCCTTAGTGAAACATCCTTGGGTTTGCAAGGAGGCCTACTTTAATGAAAAAAATAGGAATGTTGTTGTTTGTAATTAATCCATCCTTATTTCTAAGAGAGTATTTTTTCACATCCTTGAGATCAGTTTGTTCTTGTGGGTAAATTGAGCATGACTTTAGAAATCTTGTTTGTACCATTAAACTGATGAACACATGCTTCATAGTGAAAAGATAAATTTTAGGTTAGACAAGGTCAACCAGTGACACATGCCAAATTGGTGGGCTTTTAATTAGTGAGATATTAGTATAACTATCATTTTCCCTAATAAACATTATGTTTTGGTTGAGTTTTCAGAGTCCAAATAGCCTAAGTGACTAATTGAAATATAAAAGATATTGTATTACTCTGGTACTATGTGAACTTTTTTTCTTTGCTAACATTTATGTGCCCATTAATTTATCGCTTTACAACAAAATAAATTATGAATAACACGCAGTTGTTTTGGGGTGCCGTCAAGTCAGGTCACACTCATAGGGACACTGTGTAAAACAGAACAAAACACTCACCGATTCTGTGCCAGGCACATGATCCTTTTTATGTTTAAGCTTATTGTTGTAGATGCTGTATCAATTCATCTAGTTGTGGGCCTTCTTTTTTTTCATGGACCCGCCACTCATCCAAACATGATGTCCTTCTGCAGGGATTGGTCCCTCCTAGCAACATGTCCAAAATACGTAAGACACCATCTTGCCATCCTTGCTTCCAAGGAGCACTCTGGTTGCACTTTTTCTAGGATGGATCTGTTGGTTCTTTTGGAGGTCCATGGTATAGTCTAAATTTGTCTCCAGTACCATCACTCAAAAGGATCAATTCTTTGTCTCCTTTATTCAGTGTCCACCTTTAACATGCATATGATATGACTGAAAATACCATGACATGGGTCAGATGCACCTTCATCTTCAATGTGACATCTTTACTTTTCAACAATTTAGAGAGGTCTTTTGCAACAACTTTTCACAATGCAACATGTCTTTTGATTTTTTAAC
Source organism: Pedetes capensis (assembly GCA_007922755.1). Classification (NCBI taxonomy): domain Eukaryota; kingdom Metazoa; phylum Chordata; class Mammalia; order Rodentia; family Pedetidae; genus Pedetes; species Pedetes capensis. Next base: position 14,947 of record VMDO01021273.1, read on the forward strand.
TGCTGCTTCCATGGGTGTTGATTGTAGAGACAAGTAAAACAAAGTCTTGGACAACCTCAGTCTTTGCTCCATTTATCAGGACATTGCTTACTGACCTGGTTGCAAGGATTTTTGTTTCTTGATGTTGAGGTTTGATCCACACTGAAGACTGTGTTCTTTGATCTTCATCAGTAAATATTTCAAATTCTCTTTACTCTCAATAAGCAAGTTTGTGTCATCTTCATAACACAGGTTGTTAATGAGTCTTCCTTCATTCCTCATGCAACATTCTTCTTTGTAAAGTCCAGCTTCTCAGATTATTTGCTCAGCATTGAGATTGAAGAGGTATGGTAAAAGATACAACCCTGACGCACACCTTTCCTGACTTTAACCCAAGCAGTGTTTCCTGGTTCTGTTTGAACAACTGCCTCCTGGTCCATGTACAGATTTCTCTTAAGTAGAATTAAGTTTTCTGGTATTCCTGTTCTTCACAACGTTAGCCATAATTTGTTGTGGTCCACACAGTCAAATGACTTTGCATAGTCAATAAAACATAAGCAGACATCTTTCTAGCGTTCTCTGCTTTTGGCCAGTATCCATCTGACACCCACAATGTTGACCCTGGTTCTACGCCCTCTTCTGAATCCTGCTTGATTTTCTACCAATTCCCTATCAATAGATTGTTGCAACCACTTTTGAATGATTTTTAGCAAAATTGTCCTTGTATGTGATATTAATGATATCATTTGATAATTTTCACATTTGATTGCAACCCCTTTCTTGAGAATAGGCACAGATATGGATTTCTGCCAGTCAGTTGGACAGGTAGCTGTTTTCCAAATCTCTTGGAGTAAATAAATGAGCACCTCAAGTACTGCATCTGTTTTTGGAAACATCTCAACTGATATTCTATCAATTCCTGGAGCCTCATATTTCACCAATGCCTTCAGGGCAGCTTCCTCTTCTTTCTTCATTACCTTTGGTTCCTGATCATATGCAACCTCTTGAAATCCAGAAGTTCCTTTTGTTAGAATGACTCTGCATTCCTTCCATCTTTTTTTCATGTTTCCTGCATTAATATTTTTCCTCTAGGATCCTTCAGTATTGACACTCAAGGCTTGAATTTTTTGTCAATTCTTTAAGCTGGAGAATAACACCCTACACGGACTCAAAAGTATACATATAATATTGTGTGGTTTTAGGATTTTTGTTTTTGATATTTCTTTAACATAAATGCAAGAAATTCTAGAAAATCTCTGCTTGAGTGGAAACAGATTGCTATTTCATGCAGCTAATTTGATGTGTGTGTGTGTGTGTGTGTGTGTGTGTGTGTCTGCCTGCACATGTAACTTAGGTGTTTCATATAGACAGAGATAGAAGGATTGAGCAAATTGGCAAATGTAGAGGGAGCTCCCCTCTGGCCATAAAAGACAGGTCTGGAGGATAAACTAAGGAGTTCTTTAGGCTGTTGGTCACCTAAATCTTTTAAGCAAGGAATCCTTTAATCAAATTCCTGAATAAGCTTATGGAAAAGCAATTGAATACTTACTTGCTTTTTATTTCTCTACTCTGAAGCATTTACCTCTGATGTCCTTCTCATAGGAGGAATCCAGCCTTCAGCCAAAATGCCAAGGATATCTGAGGACAAAATATACATTGGTGGCCCTTGTCAAATGCTAATTCTCATGTAAACTGTCATATGTGCCCACATGTAGTAAAATTCTGTGGGACAAACGAGTCTAACAGAAAAATTCCAGGTTTGGCATTTGTGTTCAATAGTATTATAACTGTTGTTGGTAGGTGCCATTGAGTCAGGTCCAACCCATAGTGACCCTCACTATGGCTGATTATTTGGGGCTTGCTTTGAGAGTGGATTGCCATATTCTTCTCATGCTTTTGGGATGCTGGAAATCAAACCCAGGTCATCAGAGAATGCAGTGCAACACTCTACCAACTGAGCTAAACCCCAACCCAGTGGTATAACTACATAAGCACACAAAAAATATTCCTGTTAACCAGGAATATTGTAACACATCCCATTTCTAACATACTGACCGTCAGCAGGGAACAACAGCCACAGTTTCTCATTGATCTTTTCATTTCCTTAAATGAGAAAATGCAGTTTTTGTATGTATAAGTGCCTACTAAAGAAGTCAGAGTCACTAAAGGTGAAACTATTCTTAATAGATATATTTTGGGGTCATTACTTAGTGAAGGATTCTACAGGGAAAATATTAAATGACACAGGAAACATCAAAAGAGGATGGAAGAAATACACAGATACATTATACCATAAATAATTGGTGCGTGGTCAGTCATTTCAAGAGGTTGTAAATGATCAGGAACCAATGGTACTGAAGGATGAAGTCGAAGTAGCCTTGAAGGAATTGGTGAAACATAAGCCTCCAGAAATTGATGGCATACCAATAGAGATGTTTCAACAAACAGCGGCAGCAATGCAGCACTAGAGGAACTCACTTGCTTATGTGAACAGGTTTGGAAAATAGCTACCTGGCCAACAGATGGGAAGAGATCCATACTTGTGCCTGTTCCCCAGAAAGGGGATCCAACCAAAAGTAGAAATTATCAAATGATATCATTAGTATCACACACAAGCAAACTTTTGCTAAAGATCATTCAAAAGCGACTATAGCAGCACATAGACAGGGAATTTCCAGAAAATCAAGCCAAATTCGGAAGAGGACATGGAACCAGGGACATCATTGCTGATGTCGGATGGATATTAACCAAAAACAGAGTATACCAGAAAGATGTCTATCTATGTTTTATTGACTGCACAAAGGCATTTGACTATGTGGGTCATGGCAAATTATGGATAACATTGTGAGAAATGGGAAAACCAGGGCACTGAACTGTACTCATGAGGAATCTGTACATGGACCAGGAGGCAGTTGTTCGAACAGAAAAAGGAAACATTGCCTGGTTTAAAGACAGGAAAGATATATGTCAGTGCTGTGTCCTTTCACTGTACCTTTTCAATCTCTATCCTGAGCAAATAACCTGAGAAGCTGTTCTTTGCAGAAGAATGTGACATCATGATTGGAGGAAGACTCATTAGCAACTTGCATTATGTAGATGACACAGCTCTGCTTGCTGAAAGTGAGACCATTTGAAACATTTACTGCTGAAAATCAACGATCATAGCCTTCAGTATGGATTGCACCTCAACATCAACAAAATAGAATCCTTACAACTAGGTCAGTAAGCCATGTCCTGATAAATGGAGAAATGATTGAGGTTGTCCAAAGTTTTGCTTTACTTGGTTCTACAATCAACACCCACCCAAGCAGCAGTTAAGAAATCAAAAGATGCATTGCTTTGGGAAAAGCTGTTGTAAAAGACTTCCTTAAGTGTTGAAAAGTAAAGACATCACATTGAAGATGAAGGTACGCCTGACTCATGCCATGGTATTTTCTGTCACATCATATGATTATGAAAGATGGATGTTGAATATGGGAGACAGAAGAATTGATTCTTTTGAATGATGGTGCTGGAGACAAATATTGAATATACTGTGGCATGCCAAAAGAACCAACAGATCCATTCCAGAAGAAGTGCCACCAGATTGCTCCTTGGAAGCAAGGATGGCTAGACTGCAACTTACATATTTTGGACATGTTGTCAGGAGGGACAAATCCCTGGAGAAGGACATCATGTTTGGGAGTGAAAGGTCAATGAAAAAAAGGAAAATCTTCAACTAGATGGATTAATAAAGTATTTGCAACAATGAGCTTAAACATAAAAAAGGTCATGTGTCTGTCACAGAATCAGGGAATGTTTTGTTCTATTGTATGTAGGGTCACCATGGCACCTAACAACAACAACAACATTTGCATTCTGGGAGTATTTTAGGTTTTTTTGTGCAAAAAATCTTGTCATTAATTTCTTCTTAAGCTTACACCCTCCTAGTATCTCTCTAAGTATTCATTGTAAATGCAACTCAGTTTTCTTATCTATAATATTACCAGGACTCCAATTGTGATGCGAATGGTTTTAGTCAATGGACAATCTACCCTGAAAATGAGGCACTGAATTATATATTCTGAAGGATCCCTTTGAACTCTTTAACTTCTGTGATTCTTTAATGCCATTTATGAAAGACATACTTAAACTTTTCAGTAAGCTTCATGTATTATACTGCCATTTTTTAATTGGCAGAAATTTTGTATGCACAAGGAATTCTCTTCTTTTTTGGGCTCATTTGAGGGATTTTATTTTGTTATAGCATTGATAAAATTGCTCATAGTTTGAGTGTTATCTTGTGTCAGACTTTAGGGAATTCATTTGTTATTATGTAGATATTATCAAGAATGAGTTGGTCAGAAAACTAAAGAATGTAGGGATTTAAGAAAGTCAAATGCATGTCACTTTGATGTCCTCTAAAAATGAGATAAATGGTCCACTGATTTTTTTCATTATAGAAATTGCAGAATATGATGGGGCCATTTGGCACATTTCACAGCTGGAATGTAACTGGCCTTCAGAAACTTGGAGCCTGCATGGCAAACTTCCTCTCTGTAAGCGTTTATTGTGACTTGGTCTAAGTCATGAACACTTGGGAGAATGGCCCATTTCCATTGGTTATCTTTATTGACTGGCAGTTGAGGCAGGGTGTGAGAGAAAGACCATCCATTCATTTGGCTATTTGGTGCTATTTATTTATTCAATATCAGCTATGTTGTCTACACTTACCCTTAAGGAGATAATGTTGATGGTAGAGAATTTGGGAGACACAAGTAAACACACAATTTTAGAGTTGAAAGAAAAACAGTGTGATGTGGAAGCCCTTAGGGAGAAGAAGCTAGCGAGATCCTGGTGAGTCAAGAAGGCTGCCTTCCTGAGGGGACTAGAGACAAAGGAGCATCCCAAAGCCCAGGTAGGGGCTATGCTCAACAGAAATGGGGGTCAGAGATAGCATCAGCCTCCTACGTGAAGAGTGCAGAGATTGACAGGAGCAAGAGGGGTGGTTGGAGGCCAGGGAGGGCCTGCTGAGGACTCTTATGCATGTGAAGGAGGTCAGATATTGTTCGCGTAGCAGAGGGGTACTAATAAGAGGCCTTAAGACAGAAAACGTCATGATTCCATTTGGAATCAGGGCTTTGTACTAGAAGTCTCATTGGCTATCAGGAGATCATAAAGGTAGATTTAAGTACTTCTAAAGACATGGAGGGAGAAGGACCTAGCAACCCACTCCCAAAAATCAATCCACCATTGAAATAGCACAGAAGTACTGACAACAGTGTTTCGCCCGTTGTACATAAGGTCACTATGAGTCGGATACCGACTCGATGGCACCTAACAACAAAGACATGGATTTGAATAAAGACTTAAAGATAACTTTTTTTTTTGCAGTAAGTGCCAGGGATGGAACAATGAACACAGGGCCTTGCACAAACTAGCCAAGCTCTCTACCACTGAGCCACATCTCCAGCCTTTGGTTTTTTTTGAGGCAGGGTCTCTCTATATAGCCCAGGCTGGCCTCAGCCTCCTGACTGCAGAGATTACATGTATGCACCAACACACCCAGCTTAAAAATAACACTTTACAGCTAAATAATGACAAATATTGCATCACCTAGAATTGTTTGGCCACTAGTGAAGAGTACATTATTAACAGTGGCTAAATGTTATAGGCTTTTATTATCATAGTCATTGAGAAACATATATGTTAGTCATGGCATTGCTCAGTGTTTTCAGGGCTCTGGCTTCTTTGCAATGTGTTTAACTTCTAGCTCATGAGTGCAGGTGGCTTATACCATTGAGAACCATGCCCACCTATTACAACATTTAAGGTCAAACAGAAGGGGTTGACTTCTCATTTGTCTCTTTTCTCATAGAATCCATTCTTTCCCTTGCTTGCTTTAAGACTTCTAGCATTATATTGGTCCCATAATCATGGCAGGAGAGATGGTATTTCTGTGACTGCTTTAGACCAATGGTGATACTTTGCTATGAGTACAATGCCATTCAAATCCTGAGCAAGGTGCAAGTCCTATTGACAGGGAATAAATGGAACCTGACTATGCCTAGGCCATCCAACAATATGTTCCAAAACTATTATCAACTCCAACTGGTGAAGTGGGAGTGGCTTCAGATAGAATTGCTACTAAAAACCAAAGGAGAAAATTGTGCCTATTCCTCTTTAAAGCAACAAACATCTCTGCCTGAGTTGTTCTTTATTATAATGCTAGTGCTTGGACATCTTGGCTGGAGTTTTAGTGTGCCTATCTTAGCTGACTATGTTATTAAGGAGATACACAATTTAAATTCCCTGATATCTAAAAGTAAAAATGAGAAGGCTTTGCAGCTCTGGAGAAAAACAAACTATACTTCTTATTTTCCAGATTCATTTTAGGATTTCAATTGTGTGCAGAATGCCCCTGCTTTGTTTCTTTATAATTTATCTGCCAAGAAGTAGCATCTCTAGTTTATTCCAGACCAGTCTTCCCTTTGTGGTGAAGGAATATAATACCAGGTAGCATGTTATACTTTGTTATTTGACTTGAGAAAGCATTCATTTCTGATAAGACTGACTGATGACCAGTATTTGTCCCCCATTTTAAGAAAAGTGCTTTGTAAATTGGATTTATTATTTATTAAATAATTTTATTCACACACTGGAATTTGGCTGGCTCTTGAAATCTTGGAGAAGGCCTGGGCACATGGATATTGGCCAGTACAGTACAGGGTTTCCAACTCTGATGTCAAGAGACAGTGTTTCTGGCTGTTTGTCCAATAGAGCTAAGCATAGGTGCTGACTGGCAGGAGTATTGGGAGAGGAGATGATTTAGCACAGTTTAGGAAGAACTTGGAAAAATAATGGTTATTTTATATTGTTGTCTGTTTATTTCTGTAGTTTCCCGAGTAGATCAATTGGGTGGGAGAGAGTCAATGGTTTGCACCTCATTGTCGTCTTCCTTTCTCCCCCTCGTTATGCATCATAGTCATGGGGTTTCAATTGCTTGGATTTGTCTGTCTTTCCTTGTCTGTCAGTCTGGTCTTTAAATGCCAGCCTCCCCAGGAAGGCTTGAAAATATGTCAGTGTTGTTATGTTGCCTCTAGTATTTGCCTTGTTTCCCATTCCCCTGGAATTGCATCTTTTTATGTTTCCAGTGTGTTCTGATCTATTGACCTGTGTCGTTTGATTCAGTAGGCACTAGCCCACATATAGCTGTTGAAATGAATTTTAATTAATAATACCAAATGTATTAGTCAGGCTTTCACATCACTGTGACCAGATACCTGAAAAAAGCAACATAAAGAAGGAAAGATTTATTTTGGCTTCACAGTTTCATAAGGTTAAGTTCATCATGGTGAGAAGAGTGGGGCAGAGGAGAGCAGTTCACATCATGGCAGTCAGGAAGCAAAGAAAAGGAATATAGGGAGGAGCCAGGGCAAGTTATAGCTCACAAAAATAGGTCTCTAGTGACTCACATCCTCCTACTAGGCCTCACCTCCAAAAAATGCCATCAGATTAGGAATCTATCAAGGCATTAATTAACTGATTAATCAGAGTCCTCATCATCTAGTTGTCTCTGGAGATGCCCTCACAGCCACACTCAGGGGTGGGCTTTAGTAATCTTCTAGGAACTTCTCAATCCAATCAAGGCACCAGTGAAGATTAATTATCACAGTAAGACTTAAAATCTCATTTTTCTGTTGCACTAACTACATCTCAGTGCTCAGAACCCACACATCGCCAGTAGACATCATCCTGGGCATGCAAGTAGAACATTGCTCTCTTTACCGAACACGTTTTCGGAAAGTGCTGCACTTGTTGCTTGCCAATTTTGTCTTTTAAAAATTCTTTTGGAATTTTCATAGTGTACAGGGTTCTGGGCAGTGTGGAGGCTCTGCATCTCTCTAGATGAGAACTTGAACAGGTGAGGGGCTGTTTCTGACCTGACCTGTCATAGCTTCCCAAGCTCAGAGTTCATGGCCTGGAATATTGGTCCAGAAGAGGACACACCTCTCAGCACATAAGAAGGTTCAAATTAACAATGAGCAAGCCTCGTGTCTTCTTGCAGTTGTGGGAGCCTTTGGCCAAGACCCAACTATGACATTCAGATAATTAGATTATTTCCTGACAGGGATCTAAAAGCAGTCTACACACTTGCATCTTGGTAAGGAGACTCTGCCATTAGTTTGAGTACTGCAACATGAGGAGGCCAGTTTAAATGTTTGGACACATTTTGGGATAATTCTATTTTTAAACACAGAAGGAACATTCCCTAGAACCAATCATCTTGCGTGGCTAGCTTCTGCAAGTCCAGGGTCCCATTTCTTCATAGTAGTGAAGGAAGTACCCAGACAATGGAGGCTGCCTATGATAGTCAACACACAGCAGTTCCTTCCCCAGAGAAATCAAGAGGATTTCTGTGTTAACATTAGCAAGACAGCACTCTCAAGTACTTGCTTCATCCTCTACAGAAGCAGAGGTGAAAAAGAATTTACTGAGTGCCTGATTTCATCTGATTCTCACTCTAAAAATGATTCAGGTAATGACTCAAGACTCAATTTTCTTGAAGTAGAAAGATGCATATGCACCTTATATGGTTTTATTTAGTGTAATGTTTTCGTGACACTCCCCATTCCGAGTTCTACCACTACTACACATATGCATACATATAGATGCCTTTATTTTTCACAGAGAGAAGGGGCAATAGGCAAAAATTCCCTTCAACACTTCAACATGGGCTCCTTACACTGTTATGGCTTATTTTGGAAGAAGGTGCCTTTTTCTTACATTGTTAACCCTTCCAAGTCTCTGGATTTGCTTCTCTTCATCTCACGACTTTACTTACCATTTCTCTTCCCAAACATATAACCTTTGTAGCTCCCTGGCTGTATCCCTTTGGTGAGTTAGCATGCTTGAATACCCTCGTGGGTTAAAAAACAAATGAAAAGGCCTTTGTCATCTATCTCCCTTGCTACTCATCTTTCCTCTGAACGATTTTCCAAGAAGGCTTCATTATCAAGTCCAAAGGCCCTGTGCTGGTCTCTGTCTTCTTTGACCCACCTTGTAACATTTATCAATTGCTTATTTTTACTACTTGAACATTTTTCTCCTTTTGATTTTTAGTTCTTCACTTTGTCTTAGTTTCCTTTGACTCTTTTTTAAATCAATCTCTGATGGATGTTCCATTTCCATCCAAATAGTATGAGTCCTCAAGCTCCTGGATGCCAGGGGTTACTTTCTTCTTCCCACATTTTGCCAGCTCTTTCCACTGGACCCTTCCAGCCACCTACTTCAACCTGACACACTCTCTCCCACTCTCTTCTAATTATTTCTTTCTACTCTTCATCCTGTATATTTGCCATAATGAAAGTATCATAGTTTTTTTAAATAATAATATGGTTTTTTTGCCTTTTGATCTTTCTGAAAAGCCCCTCTCATTCTCAGCTCTTTATTTCTAGCAGGTGAATTCAATGTCACTGTATTCTTAATAATTACATTATATCACTTTCTACCTTACACTATAAAATATTCATTTCCTCAGTATATTATGACCTTCCTCAGTGAATAACTTGCTATCTCTACAACTTTGAGCATGCTACTTAAACTTATCTACCTCAGTTTGCTCATGTGTAAAATGAGAACGATATTAATACTCATCCAGAAGTGTTCTTGTGGGGACTAATGTATACTGAGTACTTAGAATGATGCCTAGGGCATGGTAAATAGCAAATTCTATCTGTTATTATTATTGGTAGTATTGATGGCTTAGGGCAGCATTGCCTTTTATTAGTAGTACTTTGTTTCTAAAATGTCAACAATAAATTAATTGCCTGACTCATAAAATAGTGTTGTTGTTGTTGTTGTTAGGTGCCATCCAGTTGGGTCCAACTCATCGCAACCCTCATAGGGTTTTCAATGCCTTATTGTTTCAGAATTGCTTTGGGCATGGATTGCCATGTCCTTCTCCCATTTTTGTGGCTCTGGGAATCAAACTAAGGGCCTCAGAGAGTGCAGAGCAGAGTTCTACCAACTGAGCTAAACTCCACCCCACCGAATGGTGTTAGAATAAACTTTTTCTGTGTTTTATTTTAATTGTAAAGTATCGTGTGTTCATTATTAGACTTAGATCTAGCATTCCATTATTAGTCAATTCTTTTCATTCCCAGCTTGTAGTTGAGGAAAGAAATGTGGAGTCACTAGCTGGCCTGTTTATGTTGTTGTTAGGTGCTGTGGAGTCGGATCTGACTCATAGTGACCCTATGAACTACAGAACGAAAAAAATACCTGTCACTGTGCCATGCCAGCACTATGTCTGACAGTGTTTGTCTGCTATTCATAGGGTTTTCCATGGCTGATTGGTTTTTTGGAGTGTGCTGCTGGGTCCTTTTCCCAAGCATGCAGCACCTGGTATTTCCAGGCAGTCTACCATTCAGGGACTAACCAGGCCTGACCCTGCTTAGCTTCCAAGATCAGATGAGTCCAGACACCAAGGTGCCATGGCTGTTGGTCACATAAAAACAAATTGAGATAAGAAACTGGAACTAGGGTACTTTTATCCCTGAGCCAATGTTTTCCAAACTGATGATTCCAATTACAATGACAACTTTTTCATATGTGTTTTTATATAAAAACTATCCCTTCTAGCCTGGGAAGTCCCTTGACATACATTCGGGAAAATAATTGAAAGGTCTCATTTTAGTATATTGGAGTAAAACTGAGAAAACTGAGCAGAATGTGGCAGCTCTCCCATGAATCTAATCCAAGGACAAAGATTGGATTTTGGTGTCCATGTACATCTAAACAAACACACATACACATCATAGTATTCTACTATGGAATACAGAAAAGTGATTCTTAAAATGCAAAGTTCACAGTAACTGAATCTTGTTTTGTGGTACTGGGGAGTTTGAACCCAGGGCCATGCACATGCTAGGCAAGTGCTCTACCATTGAGCTGTACCTTCAATTCCTTTTTTCATTTTTCATTTTGAGGCAGGGTCTTCCTAAGTTGCACAGGCTGCCTCTGGCCTCAAACTCGCAAGCCTCCTGCCTCAGCCTCCCATGTCTCTGGGATTATAGGCATACATCAAGGAGCTCCAGCCTGACTTCATTTTTTGTCTTCTCCATCTGCTCTCTGGGTTGTTAATGCTTAATGACAGAATTACACCTGTATTTCTGGCTAATTTGAGCATGTTCTCCCACAATTTTGTTTCTAGAAGGCTAAGCAAGCAGGCTGCAATGATAAGAATATAGGGATGTGAGAAGCATGGTGGGGGAAAAGTACTAAGATATATATACCAGAAACAGACCTGGCAAATAGATTTACTTCAGGGGAGTCCATTTGCATTGTTTCAGTTGATATCCGTTGTAAATTATAGCCTTGAGAAGAGGAACAATTTGAAATCCAACTTGTCTTGGAAAGCAGAACATAAATATGCAAATTGTTCCATTCTTTGAAATAGCAAGGAAACATTATTCCTTAATTCACTCATGGTGTCACTGTCCATTTTAATACTCACAGAAGCCCTGGATTCTTTCTGCATTTAATATTTCCTTGCCTTTCTTTAAATTATTCTTTTTGTCTTGGGTGGCCACTGTTTTACAGTAAAAAAGACTAATAGATTAAGATTGACTGCCTTGTATTGCATAAGCCAAGGCTGCAGAGTTTGGAATTAACATTAGGTAATTTTCTTTGTATTTAGTGCAAAGCAGTCATTATGATTCTTAGGTATTTTTGCTTTTAGAATTCATGTAGCCATGCTGTTAAAATTTACACAGCATTTTAGTATTAATTGTGCTATGAATTAAATATTTCTACTTTTGTCTGTTTTTCAGTTGCATGCTCTTGCGTTATATATAATAAAACAGGAATTATTTTACAAGCCTAGTTGTTTTACATACATTAAGTTGAGTAAAGAGTTTATGTATTTGTCAATAAATTTCATTTTCATTGAAGGTATCTTGGACTAAGAACAATGGAGAACCCCTCAGAGCAACACATTATGCTTATGGAAAGAATAGACTCATAAATCAAGAAGTGTTTATTACACATTCACTGATGTAAGGTGGTGCTTAAGCATTGAAAGAGAGCATAAGACGTAGTCCTTTAAACTCTAAAATTTGCACTCTACATTAGGGTTTTATAAATCTTCTCCCTATCTTCCTTCCCTTGGCCCCTGAATTCTGTTATTCATACAAGCTATTATCCAACTGCTCTCTTCCCAGAAGACATGGTGATGAAGTTGAGGAAGGACCTTAGCTTGCCCTGGTGCCCTGGAATTCTAGGGTACCTTAGAGGAAGATGTGAAGACCATTACTCTACATGATGAAATGAGTCCCTTTTGAAAAGCTAATTACCCAATATTGTTGGGTACTGTTGAGTCAGAGTTGATTCACAGTGACCCTGAGTACAGCAGAACAAAACACTACACAATGCTGTGCTGTGCACATGATCTTTTTCTATTTGAACCCAATGTTGCAGCCACTGTATTTCTTCCCATTTTAAGTTGTGCCATATCAGTAAATGGAGGTCCCATTAAAATTGGCTCTACTTTGAGGAGGCAACTCTTCCCTGTTTAGTTCTTGGGTGCCTTCCACCCTGGAGGGACTCATTTTGCAGCACTGTATTTCCCAGTGCTTCTCTACTTTTCATAGGGTTTTCCACAGCTGATTGTTTCTGGAGTGGGCTGCCAGGTCCTTCTCCCTAGTCTGTCTTAGTCTGGAAGCTCTACTGAAACCTGTCCACCATGGGTGGCCTTGCTGGTATCTGAGATACCAGTGGCATACCTTTCAGCATCACCATGGTATGCAAGCTCCCACAGTATGTTAAGCTGACAGACATGTGGGAGAATGGCCCAAATGAGTTAGGAAATAAACTATAGGATTTACATAATTAAATATATTCTGCAAAGCAAGTGTTTAAAACATTATATGAATATCAAACACTGTAGAAAAATACGACCATAATCTCAACTGCAAACACACACACACACACACACACACACACACACAAACACACACACACACACACACACACACACACACGCTTTTCAGTGGGGTTTTCTTATGTTTGGTATGTAGCAATTAAATAAAATATATTTAGCGAAAATGTTACCGTTCATATGGTGCATCTGTCTCAGGGATTTCACTGGATGGTGAATTATCCTTCTGTCTTTAATCTAACTTGCAAAGGTCTGTGAGAAGATTGAGGGTTCCTCCACCAAAGCAGGGACTATATCACCCTAGTTGTTGTGGAATCCTCACTCCCCAGTGCAGTCCATGTGAAACATCTACTTAAAGAACAAGAAGTGAGTACAAAGGGCCAGCTGATAGCCCTAATCAAGAAATTGGCCCTTGAATGCCTAATGTCAGAATCAGAGCTTATTCTCAGAGTATAAATTGGCCTCCCAAGAACAGAATCCTAGTCATCAAGTTTATAGAATTGAAGTATAAATTTACATATCTCACTTATTCTATAAACATGCAGAGATTATCTATATAGGTATCTATTGAAGTACCCCTGTGTTACAAAAAATACCATCCTCAGACTGGGATGTTCACTTTCTTTTATCAATACCTATTTTGTCCATGTACATATTATGTGATGACAAATTATAATCAGGATTCCAGGTCAAAAAAGCATAATGAAAACTCTCAAATCAGTTGGAGGTTCATATCCACTTGACCTGCTCTCTGTTTCCAGCTAAGACCCTATAGGAGAAACCAAATTATCAAAAGGCTTCTTCGGTGAGCCTGGAATCAGAATAAGGGGAATTTGCAATGTTGGTTGACTGTTTAAATGCATGTGGTTTTTAGTTGTGGATACCCTGATCAGGAAAGGAGCCTTTGGTTTGTCTGAAGGATTCTGTCTCTTTTAGCCATGGGTACATGGTCCCTGCTATGGTCTGCCTTTGAGAAAGAGCTGCAACACCTCTGAGCATTTTTGTGAGGGTCAAATGACATAACCTCTGCAAAAAACTTACTTATAATTCAACATGTACTTATTGTTTTAGAACAATTTGTCATTCATTCACTTTCTTTACCTTCATTGATTTGGCTTTTCCTTGTTTACCATCTTACTTTCATTTCTATCTCAGATGACTAGCCCTGATTATCAAAGACACTCTCTTTCTCTTCACATATTGAGGTTTTATAATGCTTTCTCTTCAGTCTAGGAGCCTTTTCCCTCTTTCAGGAGAATTTGCATTTCCCTGATCTAATTCATTATTTACATATTTGAAAGTTTAATTCTCAAATGCCAACGTTCCTCATTTCCACCTCTGAGGATTGTAAGGACCATTAGTTTAGCCGCTGGATGGATAGCACTTCTCGTCATTTAGTGGATAGAGCCGGCAATGCCCAATGCCCAATATGGCATCTGGCACATGGTAGAAAATAAATGCAAGTTGAATTAATTGTAGCAGTTTAAAACCATTTCCTTCAGAGCAGACCATATTTAGATTTGGAGCTAGATAATTCTTTGTCATGGGGCTGGGATTTGGCTCAGTTGGTAGAGCGCTGCGCTGCAGTCTCTGAGGTCCTGAGTTCAATTCCCAGCACCGCAAAAATGGGAGAAGGGCCTGGCAATCCACTCCCAAGGCAATCCCGAAACAGCCATTGAAAACCCTATGAGGGTCGCTATGAGTTGGATACCGACTTGACGGCACCTAACAACAACAACAACAATTCTTTGTCATGGTACTGTACTGTGCATTGTGGGATGTCTAGCAGTATCCCTAGTTTCTATCCACTAGATACTAGTAGCATGACTCCCTTTTAGTTACAATAACCTAAAATATTTCTAGACATGGCACATGTCACTTGGGGGACCATCCCTGATTGAGAGCCACTGCTTTAAAGCAAAAGGTTATCCATGAGTGGTGTATATGTCTGTATTATCTTCCTGTTTTTCTCAAAAATTCCCCCCAAAAAATACATAGTCAGCATGGGCATTGTCATTAATATTAATGAGTTGCTGCTAACCTTTGATCAGTAGCATTTAACACTGAATGCAACAAAGAGTCACAACTGCCAACTATGTCTCTATTATTTGAGTTCTCCTCCTCTACCTCTGGGGCAGGACAGGATAGAAAAAGACCAGAAGAAGGAATTGAGGGGTGAAGGTTGCTGTGTCCCCATGACACAGCTGTGATAATGATCGTCTGCTTCAGGGGTAGCTGTGAATTGGTCCTCAACCCTGGCATAGTGGAAGGGGTTAGATCAACCATGCATGCTTGAGTTGCTTGCAACTTGCTGTACCTGGGTTTCTGGAACTGCAACCTCAGATTCATAGCTCCTTACTATCATGTCTATTTCCCAACTGATTGACTTTACCAAGCTATTTAAACTTAATTAACCCTGGCAATACCTGCTCATAAGGAATTTCCTTTGCCTCATGAGCCCCCAGAGTCACTGGGGAAGCTACTATCTCCTCTCATGCATAAAGCTAAATGAGGTATAGTCATCTGGTGATCCCTTTAGGAGAGGAAGAGAGCTGTGTTCCCACTGGGGCCACTCCCCTACATACTCTACATTTTTTCATGGCCAAATCCTTTTCCACCAAGCCAAGCCCTTCTTGTCTAGGCCGCAGTCCTCTCTGTTTCCCTCTCACAAATCCTCCATATTCTGCATTAGTGCCAATCACTGGGCAAATTTCCCTGCGTTCTGTCCAGGCTAAGGCCCTAAATCCCTCTTCTGCTAGCAGCACCAGTTTCTGTATTCCACTGTGACCTTGAAGCTTTCTCTAGGGCTTACCCATGCATCTGCCTTTGATTTGGCCATGCCCTTTGACTAGGCTGCACTCCTTCTTTCCTTGTGCCGTGGCGTTCCTGCTGAGGTTTTCCTCTGTGTTTCGGGGCCATGATACTCCACCCCAAACCAGGCCTCCCAAGCCCAGAAACTGGCACTAGCTGCATTTGTCATGTGAAATGAGGCTGCATACATAAGATTCTCATCAAAAAAAGTATTTCTTCTGCTTTCTCCAAGCTCCACACACCTCGCTTTTGAAGTGGACACATGTTCAATGGGAAGACAAAACTGGCACAGTGGTAGTGGAAAAGTATTCCTTCCAGCTAGTCTTCTTGTGCTCTAACAAGAACGGTGGCACAAATTCCTCCCATCCAGTTTCCAATGCCCTCTAATGTGAACTTGGGACCTACATCCTTCCAGCTTCTCAGGCAGACCTTAAGTGCTTGGCAGATGCATGGACTAAGCACACTTCTGTACTTCCTGGTATGTCCTCCCCCTGCCGTTTCCCAAGCACTCAGTGTCTGCATGCTCTCATGGGCCATCTTTGTAGCAAACACTTAGGCCAGTCCTATGGTCATGGCCCTGCACTCTCAAATTACTCTTCTCTTCTTACTCTCATTTATAATTCTGGGTCCACAAGAAAAAGTGTAGAGGATATGAACAGCTTTCTTCTCCTGTTGAGAAATCTCTCAATGGACACTCTGGGAGAAGCACCCTCTCCATGTACTACTCATTCATTCGAGCCATATTTATCAAGTCCTTAGCTCCATTGACAAGTACCACAATCCTCAAGGAGCCTAAAGCCTAAAAGTGCCCCTGTTTGTGTTTGGATGGGCAAGAAATGATGAAAAAGGTAATGAAGATGTGGTAAGAGTTAGATAAGTGGAAATGAACTTGGTAAGTATAGGCCTCTTTGCTCCCATGAACAGTAATAATGTAGGCCGGCAGAGGCAAGAGAATACTTCCTACAGTTCCTTAGGGGCTAGGGTTTAGCTCAGTTGGTAGAGTGAGGCTCAGCCCTTTCTGAGGAAGGGGGTTCAATCCCCAGCACCGCAAAAACAGGAGAAGGACATGGCAGTCTACTTCTGAGGCAATCTTAAAACAATTGACCATTGAAAACCCTGTGAGTGTCACTATGAGTCGGACCCATATTGAAGGCATATAACAACAACAGTCCCTTATGTACATTCTCAATCCTTCTTCATTGTATATATCCCTTTTTTGGCTGTGTAAAGTGCTATAATTTTTCCTTTCTGTTCAAGAAAGGTTTGCTGTTTATATTTCTTCATATGCCATTGCTATAGTTTGGATCTGGAATGTATTCCAAAGGCCCATGTGCTGAAGGCTTGGTCTTCAGTTTGATACTATTAAAATGTGGAGGTTCCTTTAATAGGTGGGTCCTATTGGGAGGTGCCAGATTACTGGGGGCATGCCCTGGAAGGGGAGCATTGTACACTAGTCTGTTCTTCTCATTTTGCTTTCTGGCCGCGGTAAGGTATGGGGTACATACTCTCATCATGAGGTGCTCCCTTACCATAGGTCCCCGACCAACACCAATGAACCATGAGATGAAACTTGTGGCATTGTAGGCCAAAGGAAACCTTTCTTCTTTGCATGTTGATTGCCTCAGGTATTTTGTACTATGATGGAAGGCTAACAACCACATACTACCATAAAGATTTTATGATAACATATTAGTTCCCTTCTTTTCCCTTTCCACTCACATCCATTTCTGACTTGAATAGAGTGGGAACCTTGACAGTACTGAGCTCAAAGGAACACAGAAAAATGAATAATTTTAGCAAAACATTTTTATTAAGTTCATACTGATCCTGAAAACGGTCTCTTTTATATAAAATGTTTTAACTGTTATTTAACAGTTATTTACATTCATGCTTTAGGAATATAACCTTGGCAAAATCACATCACTTACTTTATCTAAGTTAACTTTTATTTCCATTGAGCTACAGTCCCAGCCCCAACTTTTATTTCCAAGCTGTAGTTGATTAACTTCCCTGAATTAAAAGTAATGTTACTGTGTGAAAAATAAGTAAAATTTCTGATGTTTATGGCTGTTAGGTAACCTATAAAATTTGATGAATACTTTGAACTGTTTTGGTTTCATAACATTTTCTTGTCTTAAAAGAGAGCATAAGGTATGAAGGTGACAACCAAAATACTGCAAAGTCCAGGGCTCCTTGTTTCTGATAAATGCTGTAGGTTGTTTTTCTCTGACTTGGTATAACAAAAATCATAATGTACCCCAAGACACTTCTCTATCTCAACATTCTCCTGGACCACCTTAGTATTTGGCTTGAAACTTTTTTTGTGCTGCTGTAACAGAATGCCAGAGACTGGGTAATTCAAAATGAACAGAAATTCATTTGGCTCATGGTTCTGGAGACTGGTCTAAGATGGAGAGTTTGCAGTGGTGAGTATCTTGTTGGACCATACTGTGGTGCATGGGTAAAGGGGCAAAAGAGCATTACCCTGTGCTCTGGGGAGAAATGGGACTGAGCTCATCCTCTTAGCAGGCACCCACTCCTATGAAAACTAACCTACCCCCATGATAGTGACCTAATCACCCCTTAGGGGAACCTTGTCAACACTGTTGCATTGGGGATTAAGTTTCTAACATGTGAGCTTTGGGGGGCACAGTTAAACCATTGTGTACTCCAGTTCATGATTAGGATTACTCATTCCAGATTTATTCAACAAATACTCATGGGTGGTGAGAAATTCACAAATGAATCAGAAGTACTCCCTATCCTTCTGGAAGTTTCAATCTTGTAGAACAAAAAGCAAATGATGTTGACAACACATGCATGTAAGCATGTGAATAAATGCTGTGGGAACACAGACAAGTATGAGACTCAAAAGCTAGTAGATTTGACATGCCAATTACAGAACTGTACACGGAAAGCTAAGGAAAGGAAAGGCTTCTCCCAGGAGGAGAGAGTAAGATGGACCTGGAACAGTGGCTAAGACTCAGAAAGGTGAAAAATGAAAATGCACAGGACGCGCATTAAGGGAACCGTGTGAAAGCGAAGGCAGGCGAAGGTCAGAGGGAGGCCCTGGCCATTTGCAGGGCGAGGCCGACAGGGTGGCTCAGAGGCGGCAGGCAGGGCCCGGGTGTGGGTGCATTGGGAAGATGGTGGGCTCAGCTATTGGGGGACAGAGTGGGGTCTTGGACATGGGCCCGTGGTGCCTGTGAAGATGCGACCGTGGGAGTGGCTGTGGTGGGAGCGGCGGGGGAAGGACCCCACGGGGACCACAGTGGGGCCAAGCTCCCAAGCCACATTGGGCTCACAGGACCCTGGGACTGGCCAGCCATCGGGCGTCACCCACCAGGCATCACCCATTGGGGGCGTGTGATCCTGAGGGTTTCGGGACTGGCCAGCCACCGGGTATCACGCACTGAGGATCACCCGTGGGGCATAACCCACCAGGCATCACCCACCGGCTGGCCACCGGGCATCACCCACAGGAGTCCACGTGACCCTGAGGAGGTCTGTGAAGAGCTGAGTGAAATGGGGGAGCAGGAGGAGAGCGGTTTCGAAGTGAGGGGCAGGTTTTGCAGACCCCAGGTTGCCCTGCCTGGACCTCAGCTGTTCCTACCTGTGAAGCCACGCCCGGGGCCAGAGGGTGGGCGTGGTGGGTGCTCCCAGGGTGACCCCGGCCGCTCAGGTCTGGGGTCTTGCAGGTTGTGGACAGGTGTGAGGGAGGAACGCAGGGCGGCGGGGTGGGTGCCGGGTGGAGACCAAGATAAGGGGGAGATATGGGGGAGAAAAACCCTCAGGCCCGCGAGGGAGACCCCAAGGCCTGGCTGTTCCTTTGTGGTCTAGAAAAATCACATGCCCTGTGGCCCTGTAACAGAAGCCTGCTGTTTGGGAGTCCCTCTGCCGGGGGATGGCTTCCTTCTACAGATCACTATTTTCAGCCCAGGTTGCTCTGCCATCATAGTTTGCATGCTGATAGGACATTTTTCACTTGTTTTCCTGTAAACTCTATTCGTCACCATTTTTTTCTCAAACTTAATGGTTTGTTACATAATTATTAGACATTAGGCAATTTGTTGTTACTATGTTGTTGTTAGGTGCCATGGAGTCAGGGTCTGACTCATAGCGACCTTCATAGGGATTTCGATGGCTGATTGTTTTGGGAATGCTTTGGGAGTGGATTGCCATGTCCTTCTTCCATTTGTTATTATAGTTAGCATTGATTGATTGCCTATGTGTCAGGCAGTATT
The DNA here is from genome assembly GCA_007922755.1 of Pedetes capensis. Classification (NCBI taxonomy): domain Eukaryota; kingdom Metazoa; phylum Chordata; class Mammalia; order Rodentia; family Pedetidae; genus Pedetes; species Pedetes capensis. The sequence continues at coordinate 34,900 of VMDO01021273.1, forward strand.
TAAGCACATAGCATATAGCATCTATTTCATTTAATATGCATCTCATTTAATAGTCATAAAATCTTAGAGGAAATATTGTTGTCAGTGCCTTATTGAGGTAAAGAGATACTAAGTGACATGCGCAAGGAAGGCTTGTCCTGAGTTTGCTTGGATAAGGCCAAAACCAGCTAACCTGCGCCCACAGGCAACTCATCCTTCCTTGATGTCATCGCCACAGCCCTTGCACAGCAAGTCTATTCCTTATATGTAGTTCACATGTTTCCTATCTTGTAATAACTTAATTAATGTTTCTGTCCCCAAAGGAGCTAACTCATTATAAAATCTTGGTTTATAAAAGAGTTTTAGAAGATTCCAACTCTCATATTATTAATCTTTTAAAACTTAAAATCAGTTACTGGTATTCTTAGTTCCCATCCAGGCATTTTTGAGCCATGCAATACATCCAAAGCTACACCAACTCAAAATTTCCCGCACAATTTTTTATTTAGTATCATTGCATACATGGATATGTGTGTGCAAGGGCCAATGTTAGGTACTATTGTGAGATGGTGAATGGAATATTAAGCAATACTGGCCACGTACCTGCATTGGCTAAACGTTTTCAATCTTTTAGGTTTGCAATAAACTGAGATTAGGTTTATAATAAACTGAAGGAGGTTAGGAAAGGGGAGGGGCTATAGGACCCCAGGATGGAAGAGAGGCACCTTCTCTCTAGACAGTATTTGTGGGAATCAACCATTCCCAAGAGGAAATCACTATAAACATGTAGACCCTTTTTATAAAGAATTCCAATCTTGTTCCTTGATGCTAGCTGTAAAAAGTTTATTCCAAAAGAATCTTTAATGAGGATAAAATCCAAATAGGTTATTTATATTAAAAATTGAAGCCAGATCTTTCCCAACAAACCTTAGAGAAAATGAAGATGAAATGAAATTTTGATTATAGGCAAATC
>VMDO01021274.1:0-35721 GCA_007922755.1 Pedetes capensis
TTGATGCATGGCCAGTGCACTACCGCCTATGATTATTGGTGTAGGATATTGAGCTTGAGGATGATGTGTTTGCATGCACTAACTATTGCATTCATTTCCCTCCACAATCCTTTACTTCCTAAGACGAAGGCCTCCCTCTCTGCTGTGGACCACCTATTAGAGCTCTGGTCACGATGTGTCCAACTGACAGATAAGGCAGCGTACACTTGTCTTCTTAGGAAGGAGCCCTATGCAGAGACACACCCCACCAGCCACTCATGTTTCTGTCTCCAAGCCACTGCAGACAAAATAGCTCATGGTTGATGTTTGACAAATGATCGTGTGATGTGTGATCATGTTCATTAATGAATGCTTCTCAATGCTTGACTTTTTCTTCTTAGTTTTGTTCTGGTCTTTAAGATTGAGCATCTTGTTGGTGCCTTGGCCAGAGATGAACAGGAAAATCTGAAGAAGATGAGTTCAAGCTGGTTGGCTCAGAGGATTATCAGTGAGGAAGACAATCCGAGCTGTTGCTTGAATGTGGTCCTGGCATTACTTGTGTATTTTGATCTCATATTACAATGGAGCCTCTCCACTTGGCCCATATAATTTCTTGAGATCATTTTCAGTGGATAAATATCTGTGGCTCATGTGAATCATGCTTCCAAAATGCAAAAAAAAAAAAAAAAATCAATTAAAGGGTGGTTATTATTAAAATAGCACGAACATTTGCATTACTCCTGTGGCTGGGAAAACCCAATACAATTTCTTTCTCCTCATTGGTCCTCATCTCATTAAACAAAGGGAATCTGGGGACTGGTCACCACACTTCAGGTTTCCCAGGAGACTCAGAGACAAGAAAATGGCACACATCACTTCTTTTGGGGATCCCAGAAAGCTGAGGTGGGAAAGCTGGCCAGACGGTATGTGTCACTGAGCAGTGTAAGCATGATGGGTAATTGGAGTCTTGTCCCATGGGGCTTGGGTAGAGAGTGTGGAACAAAGGGGAGCTGGGTATTGACACACCTGCCCCACCTATCATTGGTGAGAGCTCTTCCTGCCCATGGGGTGTTAATTTCTGGTCACTAGTGCCCCCTCTACCACACTGTGGCTGAGGTGGCCTCTGACTTTGGGTCAGAGGATGTGGAGTTGCTGAACAGAGTGCTGTAGACTCTCTACACACAGACATTTCACTGCACACTTATTATTATTTATTTACTTTGTTTTGTATTTTTGAGACGTAATCTTTCTGTTGTCTAGGCTGGCTTTGAACTCCTGAGCTCCAACCATCTTCCTGCCTCCACCTCCTTTGTACACACTGCACATTTCAAATGCTGCTGCTCCTCTAGGCTTCTAGCATATCTCTTGGGTGACATGGCCTTCTGAGAAAGGGCTCTGCCTCTTGGGTTTCTTTCTTCTCCCTTACCATCTCCCTTGAAGTACTGTGGTGCAGGAGGGGCTCATGATGGTTAATCGTGGAAGAAGAGCCTGCAACAGAGCTGGTGTCCTTGGAACCTATATTTGTTAGCTTTTGCATTGCTAAATAGTCTAATAATTGCAAATTAGTCTAACAGGAACCATGTAGGAAGGAAAAATTTGTTTGACTCACTCTTTCAGAGGGTTTCAGTCCATCATGGCGGGGAAGGTGTGGCTGAGAAGCTCATTCCATGGTGGCAAGAGCCTGTGCAGAGGTTCCTTCCATTCTGGCAGACCAGGAAACAAACTTTGCCAGAATTGGGAACCAGGTAACATTCAGGGGCCCACCCTAGCCACCCACTTCCACTAGCTAGTTCCCACCTCCCAAAGTTCCACAGCCTCCCAAAAGAGTGCCACCAGCTGGGAACCAAGTGTTCGAATGTGAGCCAGTGGAGCCATTTTATATTTAAACCATGAAAGACTTACACATGTCTGGTTCGTGGATGCATAGCTGCTGATGTGGGGTGTGTGTCTACATTCCTGCTGGGGCCCTGGGTTCTGGTGTCTTGCCCATAGCTCCAAGACCTGGTGTCCTTGAATGTTACTGCCTCATTTCTGATGTCTAACTTCACCCCCAACCCCCCAGGTCTCTTGTCACTCCAAGTCACCTCTCTTGAGTACTTGGGGACCTCTGGATCCCTTCCGGACACATCGGAGCCACCAGGAGGTGGGGACACCATTCAAACTCTTTCATCTGCTTATCTTCATCCACCAGTGCAGTGCCGCTGGTCTTCCAAATGCAGAATTCGGAGCCGGTCCCTTTGTTTTGAGCTTTCTCTTCCAGTGCCTACTGTGCCTCCTGACATCCCTGACTTTTTGCCTCACGGAACAACAGCTGCTCATCCGTATGAATGTCTCTGCAGGGTTCCCTTTCTCTCTCCATCCCTCTCTCCCCCTTTTCTCTCGGTCTCTCTCTCCCTGCCCCCACATGGTGATCTGAAATGATAGCTCTTCCTCTATCCTTCTCTCTTCAGCCCTAGCTGATGCTAAACTTGAATGTTGCATTGTCCGGACCTGGCTCTTAATGGAAACTTAAAATAAAAACTCGAAAAGCCTTGCTTTACAAAAGGAATATCTTGCAGCAGATTTGAAAATCCTGTCGTGGATGTCGGGGTGTAATATAGACTCTTTCTTCCTTTTCAAATGTTGGCAAACCAAGATGGATCCCTGAAGCATCTGAACGGCTCTGGCAGAGTAAAAGGGATGTCAGCACTAACAGATGGAAAGAGAGACAAACATTAATATATTTCACAATATTGTCCCCATTTCATTACAGCCTATATACTTTTTTTTTTTTTTTTGAAAAGCAGGACTATAGTCAGGAAAAAAATTCAATCAATCTTGCCTTTTCTCTCTTCCATTTCCTCCATCTGTCTTCTGAATGTTCAATAAATTCAATTTCTGAGTAGCATGTAGTAGTCACAATGGCGTCCTTTTTAAGAAAGAGAAAACCAGCTCAGACTGATTTCAACAGGGCCTTTCAGCTTCAGCCATGTTGATTAAGCAGCTCAATAGCTGCTCCGGGACCTGGGTCTCTCCACCCCCCTGCCATCCTGGCTGTGCCTGCTCTACCCCCAGAGTGTCCCTTTGTGGGGCCAAGTGGCTATTGTCATTCCAGGTCCCATACCCAGCCACAGTAATCTCCGGAGGAAGAAAGGGGCTTTCTCTTGCTGTGCCTTCCTCTGAATGCCGAAGCAGACCTGGGTGCATCCTGGTCACCTTTCCCGATGGCAGCCTTGATCTTCTGTCCACCAGGAGCATTGGCAGGGGGTGGCTCATGGCAGAATCCTCTCCAGGAACTGCTCTCATCTGAAGGAAGGCCTCCTGCTCAAGGGCAGGCTTCCCCTGGGGGATCTGAGCCCTGGGGCATCCCTACCCTGTCTCTGCTCCGTGTAGAGGCACAAGGGTCCAATCTCCTCCTCCTCAATTTGACCCAGTTCCTCAGGAACCTCCCAGCCCCCGGGAGAGCCTGTAGCTTCTGTGGCATTGCAAGGAGGCCAGCTTCCCACTGTGGCCCCGATGCTTCTGCACTCCCTTACACAGAGGGTCCTCGGGACCGCGCCATGTTGACCCTCTCATACATAAAACTCTGCCCCCCCCCTTTTTTTTAGCGGTACTGGGGGTTGAACCCAGGGCCTTGCGCTTGCATGCTCTGCAAGTGCTGGACCACTGAGCTGCACCCTCAGCCCTTTTGTTTTTTAAACTTTTTGAGACAGGGTCTCACTAAGTTACGCAGACTGCCTCTGGTCTTGAACTTGCGATCCTGGTGCTTCTGCCTCGCAAGCCACTGGGACTACAGGCGTGCACCAAAGCACCCGACTCTTGCCCCCTACTCTTTACCCAAGCAACATTCTCAAAACAAACAACCACAAAAATGTCCATATATAGGATGGTCCAGAGATTCAGGCTTTCAAAGACTGTATGGACTATACACCACTTGGTAGTCGCTAGAGGGGAGGACCCTCACTGTGGGTAGGTAGGTGGGACACTGGTAGTTCTTGGCAATCTGCAGTGGTACAGTTAAAACTTCTACCAGTGGCTGGGCATGGTGGTGCACGCCTGTAATCCCAGCAACTCAGGAGGCAGAGGCAGGAGGATCACAAGTTTGAGATCAGAGACTGTGTAATTTAGTGAGACCCTGTCTCAAAAACTATAAAAAAAAAGGCCCAGGAGTGTAGCTCAGTAGTCCAGCACTTGCAAAGCATGCAAGTGTGAGGCTCTGGGTTTAACCATGAGTACCACAAAAAAAAAACCAACAAAAACAACAACAACATAAAACTTCTACCAGTGGCAGAGTGAGTGGAGAACAGTAGAAGAGGAGAAGATAGAAAAACACATGCCCTTGTCATGATCCCTCCCTTCCTCTCCTCCTAGCCTCCAGACTAGGTTGTTGTTGTTAGGTGCCATTGAGTCAGTGTCTGACTCATAGCGACCCTACATACAATAGGGGAAACACTATTATCAGCGCTTCTCTGATGTTCATAGGGTTTTCAATGGTGAATTGATTTTTGGGAGGGGGTTGCCAGGTCCTTCTCCCAAGCCTACAGCACATGGTGTTCCCAGGTGGTCTCCCATCCAAGTACTAACCAGGCCTGACCCTGCTTAGCTTCCGAGATCTGACAGGATCTGATGCCACAGGGCTATAGCTGCAGGCAATACCAGACTAGAAGCCAGGACCAGGTCGCTACATGATGTGTTGGGGGAAATCCTGGGGTGCAACAGGAGAGAACAGACTGTGAGCTGAGAGAGCTGGGGGTTCTAGCCAACAGGGAACACCACAGGATGGACAAGCAGGCACGTGCATGTGGATCCCAAGGGGGCTGGCCCAGAGAGGGTCAGTCTTGGCCTGGGTCCAGCCCGCTAGGATGGCAGATCCATCTGGGGAGCATTTCACAAGCCCCGGAGGAATCACTGAGGTGGGTGCTTGGCAGAATCCTCACGTGAGGTCCTTGGCCAGTGGCGGGAGAGCTGTCATGTTAGTGAAAGCCACGTAGAAACATCTGCGAGGTCTCACCCTGCTTTGGTCAGCTCGGCAAAAATCGCAACCCTGGCACGCATGGCAGATGACTGTCACCCTGACAGACCTGGAGGCTAAAGGCTGTACAGCAGTGCTAAACTTCTTGTCTGCATTTGTAGCCTGGCCCCTACAAAAATCACATGGTTCCTGGGGTCAGATAGAGGAACATCCACCGTCCACCAAAGAGTAGCCCCAGTTAAAGCTGCTGTGCCAGATGCCGTATCTTTCTTTGAGCAGACTGAAACAGCTTAAGCATACGTGATAGGCAACCTGCGTTCCGGGAAATGCTTTCTTTTGCCCTTCCTTAGAAGAGAGAAGGTCAGCCGGGAGCAGTGGCGCATGCCTGTAATTCCAGCGGCTTGGGAGGCAGAGACAGGAGGATTGCAAATTTGAGACCAGAGGCAGTCTGCGTAACTTAGTGAGACCCTGTCTCAAAAAGTTAAAAAGTGGGCTAACGGTGCAGCTCAGTGGTCCAGCACTTGCAGAGCATGCAAGTGCAAGGCCCTGGGTTTAACCCACAGTATTTCAGAGAGAGAGAGAGAGAGAGAGAGAGAGAGAGAGAGAGAGAGAGAGAGAGAGAGGCAATCAGAAGCAATTCCTACTATCACAGGAAGAACAAGAGGACAAATACATAATGGCACCCCTCGGCTGTGTTGATTTTCCTTATCTCTCTTATTGTATAGACCAAAGGGATCCAGGAGAGCTAAACAGTTGCTAATTGAGAGGCTAGCACTGGTCTACACTGCTGGCAACATTACGTTCACCAGACATAAGCCAGAAGCGTGGAGTGTGCTGGAGATCTTGCAAGACGGGTGTGTTCCAGAAGGTGAGATAAACCCAGTGAAGCTCCAGGGTTCCAGATGGCCTGGAGAGTGTTGTGACATCTCCTTAAAATGGGCACATTACTGATTTTTGGTCTCTTCATCCCTAAGAAGGAAGTACAATGTCTGGAAGTCCTCTGAGGCTGCTAGGGGCAGCGAATGCCATTTCTAGGAATGGTTTTCTGCCCCATATATTGGGTGGCACTAAAAACTGCCAGCTCTGAGTGAGGCCTAAAGGAGAAGGGGTCTCTGTAGCAGGTGCTGGACACAGTGCAAAGGGCCTGGGGCACAGGACCACAGGACCCTTCACGTGGATGGTGCCAGCTGTCCCTATGATGGGGAAAGACACCGTGGGGAGTTCGTGGCAGGCCACAACAAAGGCCACATCACATAGACGCCTGGAGATTCTGGAGGAAGACCCGCTTTCTACAGTGGAGAACTTTAGACTCCTCACAAGCCAGCGTCCAGCCTGCTTAGGGGCCCTGCTGGAGCTGCGGTGCCTGACCACGTGCCAGAACTGCCCATCATGAGCTTGGGTCTGTCAGATCCACCAAGGCAAAAGGTTGGGTGGGCAAACATCAGTCCACTAGGAAATGAAGGTGGAGTTTCTGGCATTGGAATATCCTGGGCCAGAGGGCAAAAATAAACAGCATGAGCATGTCTTTGAAATCCTGTGTTACCCGACACCTATGTCCCCATGCCTCTCCTTCAGCTCACAGCTGTGGCCAAAGGGAAGCCCCTACAATCAGCTGATGGAGAGAGAGGACTTTGACTCATGAATAGGTTTGCTTGGTGCATGGGTTCAAGGCAAAAACAAAGGACAACTACCACCCTACGCCTCCCTTGGGGGTGGTCTTACAGATAATGGTGAGTGACTATTCTCTCAAATGGCAGAGTTTGGGGAAGTTGATTGGAAATCTGCTTTGCATGGAGAAAGAAATAACCCGACATAAGAATAGCCATGGATTCATGGGAGATTCTGTGTGATGTGGCTTGTTGATCCGGAGTCCCAAGGGACATAGGTTAGCAGACTGGGCATAAGAAAGTCTGGGGAGGGGACAGGTGAGTGGATCCATGGGTTGGACATGAAACATAAAAATCTCTGTGTTACATGTTAATCCCTACTGGAGAGCTGTGTGAGGGGAACTCAACAAACAATCAGTTAGGTAGAAGGATGGGTCCACTGGTACTGGCTTCCGATGGCTCACAGAGAAGCCCCTCCTAGAGGAAGGATCACATAAGCCAGGGGATCCCCATACCAGTGCTTTCTCCTCTCCATCAAGCACATCTGTACCCAGAGCAAGACTAAGAACCGCCACATCCAAAGATACAGGTGGGAAGTACCTGCCCCTGAGTTCCATTATGACAGTCTCTGAAAGCCATCTCAGACCCGCTGCTGCCATGGGGAGCCTAAGGTCTACGTGGAGGCAGTGCTGCAGTTGAATTTCCTCCTATGCTGCACCCAACTTCCCTCCCCTTCTTATGGTTGTCATTGCCCATAAATCCACCTGCATGGGAACCTCAATCTCTGCACTCTTCTCCAGGGGGCCCAGCGGAATCCATCAATCCCACCAGAAATATCCCCAATGCAATGGTTCCCCTGTTATGGGACAGAATGGGGTCCCATGCTCATTCTCCAAACTGATCAACCACATGAAGAGTGAGTTTTCATTCTTGGAGCAAACCAATCATCGGGGGTTGGAACAGATGGTAGGCAGGTGACTCAAATGACAACCATCCATGGGAACGCTGGGAGGTCAGTGACTAACAGAGCAACCTCTCCAGAAACACCTCAGAGCTGCATCAGCATAGAGCCGGAGTGGCCCTCATCTGTCCTTCTGGAGCCTTTGTGACACTGAGCAGGAGAATGTGTTCTGTATCATCCCGGCACCTGCCTCTCAACTGGACAGATCAGTTGCTTGCGTGGTCGCTGTCTAATATGGGCCTTGCATCTGCCAGGCCCTCCGAAATGCATGCAAACCGAAATGCGCACGTGTGTGCATATCAACTTCTCATCGAGATAAACCTCTACTATTTAGTGATTGTCTGCAGCTATACCACTGTGGTGTCTGATCCCATCAGATCTCCGAAGCTAAGCAAGGTGGGCCTGGTTAGTACTTGGATAGGAGACCGCTTGGGAACACCAGGTGCTGTAGGCTTGGGAGACGGACACAGCAACCCACTCCCAAAAAACAATCAGCCATGTGCCAGGCGTGGTGGCGCACACCTGTAATCCCAGTGGCTCAGGAGGCGGAGACGGGAGGATTGCAAGTTCAAGACCGGAAGCACTATGTGTAACTTAGTGAGACCCTGTCTCAAAAAGGGTAAAAAAAAAAAAAAAAAAAAGCAGGGCTGGGGGCGCAACTCAGTGGTCCAGCACTAGCAAAGCATGCAGGCGCGAGGCCCTGGGTTCAACCCCCAGTACCACAAAAAACAAACAAACAAACAAAATCAAAAACCCAATCAGCCATTAAAAACTCTACAAATAGCGGAGAAGTAGTAATAATACTTTTTTGCTTGCTGTACATAGGGTCACTATGGATCGGATACCGGATAGAAAGCACCTAACAACAACATTTAGTGATTCCCTTTACATATTAAAGAGAAAAAAAGAAGGGGAATTAGGGGGTCAGGGCTTCTTTCTCAGGGAGAACTTTACTATTATGTTTGGATATTAAGAGCACAAAGCTGGAGGGATATTGTTGCTATGGGATACAGCAAGTCCCACTCTGGTTCAGAAGATATGACTAGAGTTTTCAAGAAAGAAGAGGTGAGACTGTGAGGTCCCATGCATTCCTTCCTGCTGGGCTGGCAGGGTAAATCAGTTTCTTTCTATCTCACAAACCACCGTGGGCGAGGCCGCCATGTGACCTCAGGGAACCTCTGTTTATAACGAAGGCTGTGCTTCAGTCTTGTTTGTGAGAGGATGGTGCAGACTGTCCTGATGATCCACGACAGTGCGTGTCCTCGGGTGACTTGAAGATTCCCAAGGTTATATAAACAGGCTGCAAGAGGGATCCTCGTTCCGAATTGGGAATCAGAATGAAAGGGCATTTCACTCAGTTGTGGGTCTGCTGCTGGTCCTTCCCACAAGAGCAAGGAGAAATTTCACTGACTCATGCGAGGTGCCAGGGCTCTGACAGCTGGGTGTGATTCACCTCTGAAACCAGAGCCCTCTTGGGCCAGCGGTATATTTTGCTCCGAATGTTTACCACAGCCTCTATTTTAGGTTTGTCTTGTTTTTGTTTCTTGGCAGCTTGTTCCGTCAGGAATATTTAGAATAATCTGCTGAGTGTCTAAGAAAATCAAAAGCAGCTTACTTTAGAGATTCTCAAACTCTGGTGATGTGTTTCTTCAAGATCATAAGCAATGTGTTGTGAATCACAGGCAATGGAAACAGAGGTACAGTTTGGACAGCTTTTTGGAGGTCTTGATGCTCCTCATGATATTTCCCATTCCTTTTTGTATTTTGGACTGTTTTGCCAGTTTGCGTGGCTTAGATGGGTGAGGAAAAAGAGGTGCCTCTTGGCAGTGGGATTTTATAAGAATGGTCTGGGCGGACAGAAAAATAGGCTTCTGTGGTGGGTATGTGCAATCTAAACAAACCCAGAGTAATCAGGAAAGCAAAATGCCTTGGAAGAAGAGGTAGTCGAACTTCCTGTTGAAGCCGCTCACTGAACGTCTAACCAGGTCATGGCCGATGTCTCCAAGAACACAGGACTGGCAGTGACATCTTTATGACCTGCAGAGGCACTGTGCTGTGGAATGGCCCCTGGTCTGTCTCAGCTAGCTCTCACCCCAGGAGACTATTTCAAGAAAAGTCTAGATGGTTGTATGACTCTCCTGTCAAGGGTCTGTGGCAAGATTCTCATGTACCACTTAGGTCCTGCCAACTCTCCATTTTGCTCAGAGCTACTGTTGACCTAACCCTGCTTCTTGGGGCTCTTTTGGGATGGTGATGGAGTGACTGCTGTGTTCCTCATGCTTAGGGAGGTTGCAGGGACTCCTGTGCAGGGAGGAGGCACACAGTGAAGATTTCAGAGTGCCGAGCACTTGCTGCATTAGTGTTTACCAGTGACTAAAACAATTAGGCCTGCAGCTGTACCACTGTGGCATCCGATCTCATCAGATCTTGGAAGCTAAGCAGGGTCGGGCCCAGTTAGTACTTGGATGGGAGACCACCTGGGAACACCAGGTGCTATAGACTTGGGAGAAGGACCCAACAACCCACTCTCAAAAATCAATCAGCCATTGAAAACTTGTTGAATAGCAGAGAAGCACTAACAATAGTGTTTTGTCTGTTGTACAGAGTCACTATGAGTCAGACACAAACTTGATGGCACTTAACAAGGAGAACAACAAAACAATTAAGGTATAGAATGACTCTCTCTGGGTGTTCACTTCATAAAACCTTGATAACTCTGATGCAAATAAGCAAGAGGTGCTAGAGAGAGAGACAGAGAGAGAGAGAGAGAGAGGTTTTCAAGCAGACAGGCCTGAGGGCTTGAAGGTACAGGCTTCAGATCTGCCTTGCCTGGAGAGTTTCTCAGTAACTGGACAGGAGAGACGGGCAGGGCACCTAGAGGACCTGGTACTGAGACTCACAGGGTTCAGGGCACCAGAGCCCAGGGACCACCCCACTCCTTCCCATCAAGGGCACCTGCTGGCGGAGTAAGACTTGATGTAATTGTGACCACAGGTAGCTGTCCCTTCACTGATAATGTTTTTCCCATTTATTTTTCCTTATTAACTTCTGTAAGTTTCAAAGATGGTCTGGGAATCAAGAAACAATTGGTGTTCTTCACAAAATCCCATCCTATCCCACCTTATCCTAAGATTTAATAAAAGACACATTTTCTTTTTTCTTTCTTTCTGTTGTTTCTGGTACTGGACGTTGAACCCAGGACCTCGCATGTACATACTTTGCAAGTACTGGACCACTGAGCTGCACCCTCAGCCCATCTTTTTACTTTTTGAGACAGGGTCTTGCTAAATTACGCAGACTGCCTCTGGTCTCGAACTTACGATCCTCCTGCCTCTGCCTCCCGAGTCACTGGGATTACAGGCGTGCGCCACCGTATCCAGCGAGACACACTTTCTTTAATGATGCCTTCTTGGTTGGCCTAGATCCTAGAGGCACGTTGTGAAGTGTCACCATGTCCACAGACATGCTCAGCACTGGATGACCTAAGGGCAGTGCTGTGAGACTGCACCCACAGGTCATAGGCTGAACGTTATGCCCACCTGAAAAACTCCTAGGCTGAATCACCAACTCTCAATGTAACTATGTTTTGAAAAGGGGTGCTAGGGAAGGCCAGACTCCTGATCCAATAGGAAGAGTGTAGTATACAAGCATCCCACTCCATTTTGTGCCTGCAGTAATAATATAATGATAACTGTAGCAATAGGGTCGCCATTTAGTGATGACTTGCTATTTGCCTGGCCTGGTTGGCCACCCCTGATTCAGACTCACTTCTTCTTTCTGGTGGATTTTTTTTCCAAGCTGTCCTGCACATGACCACAAGGACACATGCCGTGTGTAGTCTGGAATGTCAGCCATGACAGAAACTGGGTGGCAGTCTTGGTTTTATGTATTTCAATTCCCTTTGGGTTCATGTACACTTGACAGATTACATTTCTGCTGTATTCGAGAATTTGGAGGCATGTGACAATCCTTTGGGTAACAGGGGATCACGTCAATCTCCTGGGTACATGTGTGTGACCACAGTGTCTTTGGAACAAGGAGTCCCAGAGGGAAGTTGTGTAATGGGTCTACGTAGGAATGCAGGACAGGAGAAGTTTCCATCTGGAGACCTTGCTTGCAGTGACTCTCTCCTCTCCTGAACAACATCACTCGATTGAATCTAGAAGATTCTAGAAAAGTCTGCCTTGAGTAGGTGACGCTTGTACTTGCTTGTCACCCTCTTCCATCCCAGTGGGGAGTTGAATCTCAGCTTGGAATAGGACACTTCCTATAGGCTGTGGGATAGATGTCCAGACAGAAAGAGGGGCTCCAGGATGGGATCAGAGACAAGGAAAGGAGAGAGGCGGAAGCTGCCTGATTGCCTCTCCCAGTGGGATTTGGGTTTGGATGGCACCTCCAGGCACCTTCACATCACAGCCTCACATGGGGCTGCTGGAGTCTCTCCTTGGCCTTGTAGTTGAGTTCATATCAGCAAAATGAAGTATGCTGTGCTTACGGTATGTGTGGCCATCGGCCTGAGGGTAGAGGAGGGACTGAGCATTTCCATTTCAGCCCCAGGAATACCAAATCCATAAAGGTTGCTAAATCAACCTTGCCCATTGCCAAGATAAAAGGTCAAGTGAGGAAAGCTGCACACACGGGCATCCTAAGGGCACGGTGGTGCTTTCAGTCCACACAAGAAAGCACAGCCCGGGAGATCCTCGATGGGTGACCTCCACTCCCCACCCCATGATCACAGATGGACATATTTTTCCCTACCCTGTAGTTGGCCCTTTGGGTCCCTCCTTCCAGGCACATTTCCACAGAACGTGTGAACCCATAGGCCATTAGGCGGTGCCTCTGCTGGGTATCGCAACACTGCCCGGAACCTCCCAGGTGCACTGATCTTCAAAGTCAGAGTCAGTTCACAGCAAGGACAGTCTTCAAGCAGCCGCTGATTTCCCCCTTTCTTTTTCAAACATAGTCTGAGAGACAGCATGGGGTGTGGGAAGAGAGTCAGGGGAGCCTCGCTTCATTTAAGACGCCAAGTTCAAAAGTCAAACTCCCAACCTGAAGTGGTACTAACAAAACATGAAGACCTGGATCCCATTTCCAGATCTATAACTCATTTGCCTCTTGAATTTGACTTGCAAATGAGCTCGCATCTTTTCTTCTCTTGATTTGCACCTTAGCAGGCCTCACCATGGTGGTGGTGGTGTTTGGTGCCATCTTGGGTCCAACTGATCAAGACCCTCATAGGGTTTTCAGTGGCTGATTGTTCTGGGAGTCACCCGCCATGTTCTTCTCCCATTGGCCTCACCATGACATTTAGAAAATAGGAGAAAGGAGAACACCAAAATCAATTCTTAGGGACAACACATATGTATCAATGGTACCTGTAGGAGCCAAAGGCATAGCTTTCATCTACCTGGACCAACCCTCATTTTCCTTTGCAACTCTGTCCTTCTTCCTGCCTGCCTTCCTGCCTTTCTGCCTTCCTGACTTTCCTCTCTCCCTCTCATGGCAATGACTTCCTGCTGTTGCTTAGCTATTAGCAGACATCCTTTACCCCCACCACCCAGTAAGGCATCTTTTCATTATTGTTGTTGTTAGGTGCCATCGACTGATAGCGACCCTATGTACAACAGAATGACATGCTCCCTGATTCTGTGCCAGGCATAAGATCTTTTTTATGTTTAAGCCCATTGTTGCAGTCACTCTGTCAATCCATCTAGTGGAGGGTTTTCCTTTTTTTCATTGACTTTCCACTCTCCCAAATATGTCATTCTTCAGGGATTGGTCCCTCTGACAACATGTTCAAAATATGACAGATGCAGTCTAGCCATCCAAGCTTCTGGTTGCACTTCTTTTAGGACAGATCTCTCAGTTCTTTTGGCAGTCTGTGGTATATTCAATATTCATCTCCAGCATCATAATTCAAAAGCATCAATTCTTCTGTTTCCTTTTTTCAATGTCCAGCTTTCACAACCATATGATGAGACTGAAAATAAAATGACATGAATCAGGTGAACATTTGTCTTCAATGTGACATTTTTACTTTTCAGCACTTTAAAGAGGTCTTTTACAACAGTTTCTCCCAGGGCAATGCATCTTTTGATTTCTTGACTACTGCTTCCATGGGTATTGATTGTAGAACCAAGCAAAGAAAAATCTTGGACAACCTCAATCTTTTCTCCATTTATCAAGAAGTTGCTTACTGACTTAGTTGTAAGGATTTTTGTTTTGCTGATGTTGAGGCACAATCCATACTGAAAGCTGTGTTCTCTGATCTTCGTCAGTAAATGTTTCAAATCCTTTTCAATTTCAGCAAGCAGAGTTGTGCCATCTGCATAATGCAGGTTGTTAATGAGTCTTCCTCCAGTTGAGATGCCATGTTCTTCTTTATAAACTCCAGCTGCCTAGGTTATCTACTCAGCATAGAAACTGAAAAGGTATGGTGAAAGGATACAGCCCTGATACACACCTTTCTCTACTCTAAATCAGACAGTGTTTCCTTGTTCTGTTTGAATGTTTCCTGGTCCATGAGATGCCTCATGTGTACAATTAAGTGCTCTGGAACTCCCATTCTTCACAAAGTTATTGTGATCCATACAGTCAAATACCTTTATGTAGGCAATAAGACATAGAAAGACATCTTTCTGGTATTCTCTGCTTTCAGCTAATATCCATCTGACATCAACAATGATGTTAGGCTCCTCTGAGTTCTTGTGTATTTTGGCTCACAGTTTGGAGGTATCAGACCATGGCGCTGTTGCTTTTGGGATGCGAAGGGGCAGCACATCATGGTGGGTCCTGTGTGGAGAAGCAAAGCCCTTCACCTCATTTTGTTGTTGATGTGAGGTGCCATCAAATTGGTATCTGACTCATACAGACTCTAGGTACAACAGGTGAAACAGTATTGTTACTGCTTCTCTGCTATTCATACGGTTTTCAATGATGGATTGTTTTTTGGGAGTGGGTTGCCGGGTCCTTCTCCCAAGCCTACAGCACCTGGTGTTCCCAGGAGATCTCCCATCCAAGTACTAACCAGGCCCAACCCTGCTTAGCTTCTGAGATCTGATGGGATCAGACGGCACCATGCTACAGCTGCAGGCTTCACCTCATGGCCAGGTCCAAAATGGAGAGGTAGAGGAAGGGGTGGGCCCCAATACCCCTTTCAGGACCAGTGACCTAACTTCATCCCCTAGGGCTCATCTCGAAAGGTCCCACCACCTCCCAACAGACTGAGGACCACACCTTCAGCATGTGGGCATTTGGGGGACATTCAAATCCAATCTATAGCAATTGCCAATGAGAGACCTCTACAGAAATGGAGCCGCCTGTTGGAGGGAGGTATTTCCAGTGGGCTTCCAGAAGTGTTGAGGATGAGTCCAACCTTGAGATAGAAAGCCGTGTGCATTAGTTTTCCTCTGCTGCATAAAAACTTGCCACAAACGTGGTGGCTTAAGACATTGAGCACTTACCATCTCAGTTTGCAGGACTTGGGCATCCAAGCTGGGTCCTGTTCAGCACCTCGAAGGGCTGCGCTCCTTTCCAGTGCGCAGCTCCTCTGTACTCAGGAGCTCGTTGCCAGGATTCAGTTCCGGGAAGCTATGGCACCGAGAGCCTCATCCTCTTGCTGGCTGCTGGCCAGAGTTTTCTCAGCTCCTACAGGGGATTAGAGCTGCCTGGTCATGTGGTCTCATCCACAGTTTTTTTCATACTTTGTCTCTCTTCAGAAAGGGCCTGGTCCTTTAGAGCTCACACCTGATTAGGTCAGGCCCACCCGGATTAATCACCCTTTCCATCTACCCAAAGCCAATGGATTGGTCACTTAATTATGCCACTGCTGTTTCATCATATTCATAGGCCCTGCCTCGCTTGACCCTTTGTCTACCCATTTCAAATCAAAACAAATGACAATAAATATTTTATTTCCAGAAACTCTTCATTAAAATGAATAAAACCGGACCTTGATTAGCAAAATGAATGGAATGCATGATATGTTTGTAAAATGCCCTTCTCCACCACTTCCTTAATTTTCTATCAAATGCATACAATTTTTTTTTTTTTTTTTTTTTTTTGGTACTAGGGGTTGAACCCAGGGCCTCGCACTTGCATGCTTTGCAAGTGCTGGACCACTGAGCTGCATCCCCAGCCCTTCTTTTTTTTTTTTTCTTTACTTTTTGAGAGAGGGTCTTGCTAAGTTACGCAGACTTCCTCTGGTCTCAAACTTGCGATCCTCCTGGCTCCACCTCCCAAGCCACTGGGATTACAGGCATGCACCACCACACCCGGCCATGCATACAATTCTTGACATATGTGTCCGATGGTAGTTAAAGGCTAAAGGTGAGGTGTGGGCAATTCGGCCTCCCACAATGTGTCTTTCTTGTAATCATACAAGACAAACCATGGAGAAGCCTGTCTAGTGTAGCTGTGTCCTGGCATCAGCTGGCTTCAGTAGCTATGGCTGGGTGAATCAAGCAGGTATACCACCTCCCAGCTCCCTGTCTGAATGACGGATACTGAAGCTGCACATCTTATGAGATCGTTCAGGGCATTCACCGAGCTCATTTGTGCCAAGCATTTGGCTCGGTCCTTGGGACAGGGTGGGTATAGAAGGGAGTGAGTATCTCTCCCAGGTGGCATTTCTCCAAAGTCACTGCAGGCCCACATTCCCAGGTGTGAGGCCACCTTATGCCTCCAAACACTACCACACTGTGGTCAGACAGAGCTCTGGAAAGGAGCCAGAGACCATAGGGTGCTTGGGATGGAGATTCTGCAAGCCAATTGTGAGCCTGCGTGAGGGTTGGAGGGGCAAGCCGGAGATAGCCTTGGGAACCGACAGTAGACTCTGGGAGACGGCCAAAGCTTCAGCCAAACTTAGGTGTCCTGGGCTGGGAGGAACGCAGCTCTTCATGGTGGGCTGGAGGCTCCTGATGTTTTCGCTGATTATTTTGTACTTTTAGGAGGGACAGCTAGGGCCCCTCCACAGGTCCCAAGTACTAGAAACTTGGGTTTACATTCCTGGGCTGTAATCTTGCTCCTGGGCTGGGGTTTAGCTCAGTTGGTAAAGCGCTGCTCTGCATTATCTGAGGCCCTTGGTTTGATCCCCAGCACTGGAAAAATGGGAGAAGGACATGGCGGCCCACCTCCTGAAGCAATCTGGAAATAATCAGCCATCGAAAATCCTGTGAAGGTTGCTGTGCTTTGGACCCAACTCACCCTGATGGCCAGACGCACAGGCCTTAGACTGCTTCCCTTCTGGGAAATAAGTTGCATAAACCCAGCTCCTTGGATGGCTCCGTGTGAATTAGGTAACAGCTTTGCTTTATGTCACTCAAAACAGAAGCCACCCCAGAGGGCTGTCATTAGTGAATGCTGGTGCAGCACCTTCCCAAGGTAATTGTTGTTATTGGGAGGTGCTTATCGAGCACGTTGGGAGCCATTTTGCAAGAGGCCATGTTTACTCAAAGGCAAATTGTCCCATGCCACGGCCCCCCCTTGAAGTTTTGGAAATGGCGGAGGGTTGTGGAGTACATGTTTACGTGAAGAAAACTTTTCCCATCAGCTGAGTCCTGTGGCTCACAGTTGAAGTCTTCAGTGAATAGATGCCTCTTGGCAGAGGAAACGGTTTCCTTTTGATCTACCTCTGAGAGAGGAAATCAGCAAAGATGGAGATCAGTCCAGTTATGAGAGGGATGGAGGCTGTGTATCTCAGACCCTCACTGGAGGCTGGAGACCCAGGTTGGTGCACAGAATCACACCCAGCACATGTGGCTAGGGAGCCCTTGCAGTATGGCTGCTCTGAATTGAGATGTGCTGTGCCCGTAAATCACACTCCAAGCAGTGAGGACTTCGGATGAGGAGAATGAAAAATAACCCACGAATACTTTTCTGGTACTGATTACATGCAGAAATGATCGTATGTTGGTTATACTGGGTAAAATGACTTTTTTTTTTTTCCAGTACTGAGGGTTGAACCCAGGGCCTGGCGCTTGCATGCTTTGCAAGTGCTGGACCACTGAGCTGCACCCCCAACTCCCCTTTTTTTATTTTTTGAGACAGGGTCTCACTAAGTTAAGCAGATTGTCTCTGGTCTCAAACTTGGGATCCTCCTGCCTCTGCCTCCCGAGCCTCTGGGATTACAGGCATGTGCCATGGTGCCCAGCTTGGTGAAATGACTTTTAACATAAAAATTAATTCCACCTGTTTCTTTTTACTTTTCTCTTTCACATGGCTTTGAAAAATGTAAAATTACAAATGCATATGGTGTCCAATGCCTGCAGCTGTACCACTGTGGCATCCAATCCCTTCAGATCTCAGAAGCTGAGCAGGGTCAGGCTTGGTTAGTACTTGAATGGGAGACCACCTGGGAACACCAGGTGCTGTAGGCTTGGGAGGAGGACTTGGCAACCCACTCCAGAAAGTAATCAGCTTCTGAAAACCCTACGAATAGCAGAGAAACACTGACAATAGTGTTTTGCCTGTTGTACATAGGGTCACTATGAGTCAGACACGGATTTGACAGCACCTAGTAACAACAACATGGTGTCCAGTTTCTGCCAACCCAGGCTTCTCTGGAGGCCATGAGGGCCTTGGGTCAGACCTGTGCCACTTGCTCATAGGTGGTGTTTCCCTGCATGGAATCTTCCAGCATAGGTATTCCTGGGAACTTCTGCCCCCACCCAAGACCATGTTCCCTCTCCCCACCCTATGCCCATTCCCCCGAGTCCCCTGGCTCTGGACTGGCCCAGTGGGGCCCTCCTGTGTCCTTGCCATGCCTTGCTACCTCCCTTGCCTTGTTACACCTTTAGGATGGTGCTGAAGCCGTGGCCTCGTGGCGCCGTGCGCTCTGCAAGGGTGGGACATCACATGTTCTCATCGGTGTGCCCGTGGCACTTAGCAGACGTTTGTGAAATGCACCCAGACTACAAGAGCCTGAGAGTAAACAGCGCTCGGTTGCCAACAGCTTGCTGTTGCGATGGCTGGGGCCCGGCGCACATTATTTTTAATTTGATGTTTATTATTATTCTTTTAATAATGAAAACCCCTGCAGGGGTGAACCTAGTGCCTCTCCTTTGGCGTGCAAAGGAGTCTAAGGCGCACTTTCTTCTCCTTCCAGGGGGCCAGGCTCCTGTGGTCCCCCACACCCTGGCCGGGGGGCCATTCCTGGTTTGTTGTGGTGTGAAGAGGGCTGGCTGCTCAGCATGTGGCGGAGCGTGGAGGGTGATTGGCTGGCCGCCTGTTTGCACAGCAGATACGCATCTGCCTTCCCCAGGCAGGGCGGTGTTTGTGTCCTTTAGATTGCGGGTTGGTTTGGGGTTGTGGAGGCCGTGTTGCTCCACGTAGCCTGCCCTGCCCTGCACACGCCGCCGCACGGAAGGGCTTGCTGGCCCCTGGAGCTGGTTCGGCCTGATTTGCCCTCTGTGCAGTACCACGGGACAGAGCTCTGGGTGCAGAGGAGGGAGGAGCCCGTTTCCAGGCTGCCCCGCTTCACAGTGTGCAGCCAATGGGCAGAGAGCTATCTTCAAGCACCGGGGGTGTGGGCGCCAGCTCCCTCCCTGACAGAGGAGCTTCCGGGGGCTCCCTCCAGCTCCTCCCAAAGATCCAGTCAACGTTATCACTTAAACATGGTCCTTGACTTATAACTCCTTGGCCCTTTGCTTTACAGGAATCCACCTTTGCAAAGATGAAACCCATCTTTCTTTTGGGTCAGAAGAGCACAGAAAGGTTTTCCTGTCCCAAAGGTAAATGCAAAACCAAGCTCACATGGAGAAATGTCCCCTGTGGACTGCAAGGCTACTGAGGGAGCCCCTAGAAGCTTTACTTGGAGAAGGGGGGAATAGGACACTGGCTTTCCTCTAAGGAGTCACTGTGGTATGAGCTAAATAAACCTCTTTTCTTTTCTTTCTTTCTTTCTTTCTTTCTTTCTTTTTTTTTTTTTTTTTTTTTTTTTTTTTTTTTTTTTTTTTTTTTTTTTTTTTTTTTTTTTTTTTTTTTTTTTTTTTTTTTTTTTTTTTTTTTTTTTTTTGCGGTACTGAGGGTTGAACCCAGGGCCTCCTGCTTGCATGCTTTGCAAGTGCTGGACCACTGAGCTGCGCCCCCAGCCCATTTTTTGACTTTTTGAGACAGGGTCTCACTAAGTTAGGCAGACTGCCTCTGGTCTCGAACTTGCAATCCTCCTGCCTCTGCCTCCCGAGCCGCTGGGATTACAGGCGTGCGCCACTGCACCCTGCAACCTCTTTTCTTTATAAAAGACCAAACCTCAGGTTCTTTGTTATAGCAAAAAAAGTAGGGCTACTGCCTTTGCTGGACCCAGCTTCTCTCTCAGGATGCTGGCCTCCTGGGCCACATCATGTCATTGCTCACTTGTCCCATTCCAAATTGCCCTTCTCCATCCACCAGGACAAACCAGAATTTCTTCTGCTCCATTAGACCCAGATTTGAAGCTTCAAGTCGCTCATCATTTTCCTCTGTGGGACCCTGATGGTGTCATGCTGCTGAGGAGGCTCTGTGGGGACTGTTTCGCGTGGCCTTAAGCACGGGGGCTGCGTTTTCCCTGCAGCTCCCTGGCAGATGGCATGAGAAGCTTGGCTGTCCCAGTACCCAGGGGCCTGGCACTCTACTTCAGCTTCTCTAGATAAGATCTACTTGTCCACACTAATCCCCGGTCCCTGTCCTTCTCTGGGAAGGCTTGGCCAGGGAGCAAAGGTGACACTCCACTCTGCACCTGTCTGCCACACTGGCCACTTGCTCTCGGGTTTCTAAGGCTTAGATCTTCCAGGCTTTTCTTGAACTTGTTTTCTTTTGCCTCTTCTTATAATTCAAACATTGATGTTATACTGAGTGCACATTGACTGCTAGGAGCCAGAGGCTTGGAGATGGTGGTGGCTTCAGAAGGGGCACTGAGCTAAAAGTTAGTGAGGGGAATCTAGAGCCTTTGGGACTGATGGATTACTGAGTAGCTGCTATGGCTTGGACATAGCTTAAATGAGTCTCCCAGAGTTTCATGTGCTGCAGGCTTGGCCTCCAGTGTGGTGGTTAAGGTGGCAGGGCCTTTAAGAGATGGGGCCCAGGCTAATACTGTCATACTAATGACCAAGTACTGGGCTGGGATTTAGCTCAGTTGGTAGGGCACTGCACTGCAGTCTCTGAGGTCCCAAATTCAATTCCCAGCACCACTAAAATGGGAGAAGGACCTGACAATCCACTCCCAAGGCAATCCCGAAACAGTCGGCCATTGAAAACCCTATGAGGGTCACTATGAGTCGGATACTGACTCCACGGCACCTAACAACAACAACAACAAATGAGATTGCTGCCCTTGGAAGAGATTAATGTAGTTGCCTCAGGAGTCTTGTTCGTTCTCTCAAGAACAAATTCTTAAGCAGAAGTCTAGCTCCTGATTCTCTCTGGTTTCCTGTCTTGGTACATGATCTCTCCATCTTGTATGTAAATCCAGTATGATTCCATCCATCATGAAGCCATCTGCCATGTTATGATGGATCCTGAAAATCCTCATCAGAGCTGAGCAGATGCCAGCATCAAGCTTTTGAACTGTGAGCTAAATAAACCTACTTTCTTTACAAATTACCAAGCCTCACATTTTTTGTTATAGCAACAAGAAACAGACTAACACAGTCATTTTATTCCCAGGCCTCAGTTGCCTCACCTGTGAAATGGGCACGAGGCCCAGTGGACACTGGGAGGTCCAATTGCCCCAACAGCCTACACAGCCCAGGAACGAATGAAATCATGAATCCTAATCAGTTGTCAATGCCTTCTGTCAACAGTACATGTAAATAGAGGTTTGCGAAGGAACTTGGTCATTGGCTACCAGACATGCCCTGCAATGGATCTTCATGAGCTGCCATAGTAAACCCTTGGAAAGGGTGCCTGAAGTTGTTACTCCTGTGAGGTGACTGAACTGATTGTTGTCACCATGTCAAACATTCCAAGAGGGAGGTGTTAATTTTGTAGCTAAATGCAGCCTTTGTTTTGCTTTTTGATTCAGATCTAGCAAGGTAGATACTTTAGCATGTCTGTTTTCACCATTACAATTAGTAGTTTGAAGTTGGAGTTAGTTATACCGTATTTAAAATGTAATTAATAATGCTGCCCTTACTAATAATATCACAACTAACAATATTGATGGCATGTCATATATTCACATTCTATATCCCGTTGGATCATTGGAAGACTTGATGGGGATATTGTTTTTTGTTTATTGATGGGGATCCTAATCCACAAAAAAGTAAAAAGATTCTTTTTAGGGTTACAGGGCTTGCAGGCTCTCGTGAGCCAGGTGTTTAGACTAAAGTCTGCTCACTCCATTAGGTCTTATGCCTTTAAAATATACATCTGTAACAGTTCTAAGTTTCAAAAATAGTTGTTGTTGCTGTTAGGAGATGTCCAGTCGGGTCTGACTCATAGTGACTCTGTGTACAACAGAACAAAACACTACCCGACACTGTGCCAGGCAAATGAGCTTTTTATGTTTGAGCCTATTGTTGCAGGCACTGTGTTTCTTCTCATTTTGAGTCGTGTCACATCAGCAGCTGGAGGTCCCAGGGGCTCTACTCCATTCTCATCATTCAGGTCAACTCTTTTTTGAGGAGACAGCTCCTCCCCAGTTGTCTCTTGAATGCCTTCCAGCCTGGGGGCTCATTTTCTGGCACTATATCGGACAGTGCTTCTCTTCTAGTCATAGGGTTTTCCATGGTTAATTGTCTCAGGAGTAGGTTGCCGGGTCCTTCTCCCTAATCTGTCTTAGTCTGGAAGCTCAGCTGAAACCTGTCCACCAATGGATGGCCCTGCTGCTATCTGAAATAACAGTGGCACAGCTTTCAGCATCAGAGCAACACACAAGCCTCTACTGCGTGATAAGCTGGCAGACACGTGGGGGTAAATAATGCACTTATTTATTCACAGCTAAAGATTTTACAATACAACTAGTGAAACTTTTACTTTAAACATCCTATTCAAAGGTCGGATCAAAATAAAATGGAAAAAAAAAAGCTAAGAATGGTGTCAATATAAATGGTCTAGAAAATGCATGCAATTTTTCTGACAAGATAATAACAAAGTTCGCTACAGGAAAAATTTCTATCTTAAACAGAACTGGGACTCAAGTACATATAGATAAATATTACCAAGTAAATGATAGAGAAGACTTAGATGGGGGGGAGGCATACAAGAGGGTAAGGGGGAACCTATATGAATAATGTACATCAAAATGCGTATATGTAAATGCCACAATGAAAAGCATGTCAGAATGAATCACATTAAGGTATACATTAAAAATGTCCAATAAAAAAAAAACTAATCTATTATTATCATCGTCACCGAGACAGGATCTTGCTATATAGCTCTGGCTGGCCTCAAACTTGCCATCCTCCTGCCTCAGCTTCTCCAGTGCTGGGATTACAGGCACGCGCCACCATGCCCCGCATTTAAATTATTATTGAATAAAGATCGTTGGTGCTGTTTCATAATCTGTCTTAGTTCTAGTCATCTTGCCCTTGGATTATTAAAGGTCAGCTATGGCCTTTTATTCATTTAAGAACAACTTTTCCATTTTAAGCAAATTCCGTCTAGAGATTCACCTTTGACATAACTCTCATCAGTTACAAAAATCAGTGTTTCCACAGACTGACCCTTGGGAAATGCGCATTAGACAGAATAGCATTAGCAAGCTGTTTTTTCATAAAAATCCCTATCAGTTGCATTATATCGACTCAACTTTCCCCCCGCTGCCTGATTTTATTGGGAGTCAATATCAACCTAAAAGGGTTTAGCTTTGCTTCTGCTTTCCAACTGCCCTGGAGAAACGGTGTGCTGGGAGCCACGTGCCCCCTCTGTATGCTTTGAAAGAAGGGACTTCTGTGTTCCTCAGGTTGCCATGGTGATCCAGAAGTCCTTTCTTCCCTCAGGAAGACAACTGATACTGAGGGATGGGCTGGTATCTGAGTTGGCACCTCAGCTCACGTCTTCCTTGCCCGATGCCAGCACCAAGTGGCCGTGGTCACTTAAGTTCTCCAAGGGCTGCTCAGTGTATGACTCAGGGGGGCCAGAATCCTGACCTCCCAGTCCCTTCTTTCTCCCAAGTTCCCCATGCATAAGAGAGGACCCTGGGATCTTGGTCCTGCCCCATTTTTCCTGCCAGCTCTCACCAGTATTTGTTGGATGGATTTTCCTGCCAGTTTCCTATCTGTTAGACTTGTCCCCATCCTTCTGAGAGGAACGCTGGAGGTGCCTTCTGAGATGCAAGAATAAAACGTCCTTGATGAGCAACTGAAACAGGCAGAGACATTGGGTGCACAGGAGTTCTCGGATACCAGAATATTGGTCCCACTCACACCAAGTGGATATTGGAGACAGAGTTTAAGTCGAGGGGTTCACACAGAGCAAGGACTATACCTGGTGGACAGGGCATGGCAATATGTCCATGCTCCAAATCCACACCCATCCAAGAGCCTGGGCAAGGTGTACAATGGCTCTCTCAGTAACTATCAGCAAAGTAACTATTCCCTCTTGTTGTTGTTGTTGTTATTAGGTGCTTTCGAGTCATGTCCAA
Source organism: Pedetes capensis (assembly GCA_007922755.1). Lineage (NCBI taxonomy): Eukaryota > Metazoa > Chordata > Mammalia > Rodentia > Pedetidae > Pedetes > Pedetes capensis. Next base: position 24,057 of record VMDO01021274.1, read on the forward strand.
CTCATAGCAGCCCTCTTAGGGTTTTCAATGGCTGATTGTTTTGGGGATTCCCTCAGGAGTGGATTGCCATGTCCTTCTTCCATTTTTGTAGTGCTGGGAATCGAACTGGGGACCTCAGAGACTGCAGAGCAGTGCTCTACCAACTGAGCTAAGTCTCAGCCCCAATTATTCCCTAGCCACTCCCAAGTTCTATCTCACTGTATTTTTTTTGTTTTTGTTGTTGTTCTATTTGATTCTGCTGATGTTTGATCATGTGTATGTGAAAGCTGAGCATGCTTAACTGCCATGGAATACGCCCCTATATTTAATTTGCTCATGTGCTCAATCATAGGAATAAGCAAATGTTGGCAAATTTCACAGGGTCTATTTTATTAGGTGAATAAAATTGAAGAAGTGAGTGATCGTGGGACTTGGTAACCCAGGCCATTTATAAAAAGAGATAGAGTTGGCATGGTGTCATTAAGTACTATAAAAAGTAGCCAAAGATAGATAACTAGACAGACAGATAGGTAGGTAGGTAGAGAGGCAGGTAGGGAGATGATAGATGATTGCTGGAAAGAGATGTTGTTGCTGTTGTTAGATACCATGGAGTCGGTGTCCAGCTCATAGGGACCCTACGTACAACAGGTGAAACACTATTGTCAGTGCTTCTCTGCTATTCACAGGGTCTTCAATGGCTGATTGTTTTTTGGGAGTGGGTTGCCAAGTCCTTCTCCCAAGCCTACAGCACCTAGTGTTCCCAGGCGGTCTCCCATCCAAGTACTAACCAGGTCCGACCCTGCTTAGCTTCTGAGATCTGATGGGATCAGTCACCACAGTGCTATGGGTACAGGCTAGGAGAGAGATAGATGACAGATAAAGATAGTAGATGATTGCTTTTTCTTGTTAGGTGCCGTCAAGTTGAGTCTGACTCAAAGCGACCCTCATAAGGTTTTCAATGGCTGATTGTTTCAGGATTGTCTCAGGAGTGAATTGCCACATCCTTCTTCCATTTTTGTGGTGCTGAGGATAGAACTCCATTCTCAGAGAGTGTGGTGCCGCACACCACCAACTGAGCTAAACTCCAGGCCAGATGATTGCTAGGTGATTGATTACAGTCGCAGGCATGGATGAATAAATGGATAGCTAAATGGATGGATGGACAGATAGGTAGACGGGCGTACATACAAACACACACATACCCACTCCTTTTTTACCTTTCACATGAATTGAACAAGGGCTGCAAGTGAGAATTTTGGGATTGCTGTTTGACAGCTCAGGCATGCTCTTGAGCACCCCATGTCCTCCTCTCAGTGGACGTGTCTCATGTAGAGACTGCCTGACGGGTATGTGAGATTCCAGGTGCTGGCCCAGTGACCAGCTCCTGCAGACCAATCGATGTGCTCATGAGATGGTACCCACGATACGCTGAATGACATTTCCCATCCCCAGTCACCCTTGCCATAATTCACCCTCCTCAGCCCATGAGGTGCTTAAAAAGAGCCTGGTACGTCAATTGGGGGCTCTTTGAGTGGAGTGCTAGTGTTTAGAAAAGCCAGTAGAATGGCGGATGTGACTCCAGAGAAATGTCCTGTGGTTCTGCCTGCAGTAGTCACCGTAAACATAGGGTCCAGGCTAAGGTGAGCCCAAGTATGGTGCCCTGTTCATCTGCCTCCTTTGCTCCCCTCCCCTGCCTCCTTTAGGGCAGGCAGAGGCTATCTTTATGCCATTAGCATTTCCCAAGATTTCTAGATCGATTCTTGAATTGCAGAAGTATTGTGAAGGAACTACGCTATAATTGAACAGTGAAGTGACAGTTTTAAGGATGAAGGTAGCACCATTTCCTGGTGCCTGGTCATTTCTTTCCTGGATTGGGGCAATGGCTGACTGGTTGCTACGCTGCAGACTCTCCCTGCACCACTGGGTCACCCCCACACCTCTGCAGGAAAAGTGGGACCACCCCACTTTCCTGCAGGAGAAGGCCTGGGATATGTGTTCAAGGACCAGTTATTCCTTCACTGTCTAGAACATAGCCACACAGACTTCATTCAGGAGTAAGTGTGGGTGCTATGGCATGGGCACCTTGCAAGGGGAAGGGAAATTGGGCTCAGCCCAAATACACTGAGGGAAAATAGGAATTACAGCCAAGTTGCAGGGTGAAGGTCTGTGTGTAGAAAATTCCTAAGAGGGAACATCAGGGGAAGGAGGGACCTGGCTAACCCACCCGACAGGAGCCTTGCTTAAGAGAGGCTGAGAGCTGGGTGCGGTGGCACACACCTGTAATCCCGGTGGCTTGGGAGGCAGAGGCAGGAGGATAGCAAGTTCGAGACCAGAGGCAGTCTGCGTAACTTAGCAAGACCCTGTCTCAAAAAGTAAAAAAATGAGCTGAGGGTGCAACTCAGTGGTCCAGCAGTTGCAGAGCATGCAAGCGGGAGGCCCTGGGTTCAAACTCCAATGCCACAAAAAAAAAAAAAAAAAAAAAAAGAGGCTGAGATGATCAGTTATCTCCTGGGGCCTGTGGAGAAGAAAGACCCCGATTGGATACTGAGGATGACCAGACATGGTGGGCGGGGCTTTCAGATGAGTGGACTTTGCAGGATTGTTGCTGCAGTTGGACAATGCAGGGATGAGCATGGGTTTCGAAAAGCCAGGCCTGGTGAGAAAGGAGTTCAAGGGGCCAGAGTAGAGCTTGGTCCAGAGAGAATCTTCATCACCTCCCTGCTGGGCAGTGCACAACGCCCTCCAATCGGACTCTGGGAATCTCATTTCATTTCCATAAAGCAAGGGACAGCCTCGTGGAGCAGGAAGCTGAAGGCTCTTCCAATTGCAGCTGCAGCTGAGAACAAAGAGCCCAAATGTTCTAGAAAGAGCAGCTTTCCAGGCAAGACTTGCCAAGGAGGAGGGTGTGAACCTGTTCCTGCTCACTGCCCTGGGAGCTCCTGGACAGGGTGCATGCCGGGAGGGCTACCTTGCCCCTCTATTTTCCCCGTGGGCATGAGCGTGCTCTCCTCTGCTCATGGCAAACGAGGGCAATTGGAGGACTCCCCTGGGAAACCACAGATGTCTCTCTAGATCTGGTGCTGACCGTGGCTTGGTGAGATGTCAGAGTCAGAACCTGTTTAGAGGTTTCTGTGAGCCAGAGTTGCGTAGAAGAGTGGCTGGGCTCCCTGAGCAGACAGACATTCTGGGCCGGAGCCCACAGGACATTCTGTTGGTGTCTGTGCTCGTGGGAGGCTGGGGTTGGGACAGCACTCTGTGGTGCTGGGCTCCGCTAGGGTCAAAGGGTCATGGGAACTCTCGTCTGAGGACGCACAAGCATTCGCACTAGGAAAGAGAGGCAGATAAACTTTATAGAGACAGAAAACAGAAGGGAGGCTAGGGGCTCTGGGAGGACCAAATGGGAACTGTTATTTAACAGGGATGGTTTCTGTTTCACAAGATGGAAACTTTCTAGAGATGGATGGTTGTGGTGGGTCACAAACATGTGAGTTCATGAAAGTCCACTGAATGGTGTGAGTTCACTGTTTTTGTTGTTGTTAGGTGCCATTGAGTGGGTATCGACTCATAGCGACCTTACGTACAACAGGTGAAACACTATTATCGGTGCTTCTCTGCTGTTCATAGGGTTTTCAATGGCAGATTGATTTTGGGGAGTGGGTTGCCAGGTTCGTCTCCCAAGCCTATAGCATCTGGTGTTCCCAGGCGGTCTCCCATCTAAGTACTAACCAGGGCCAACCCTGCTTAGCTTCCGAGATCTGACGGGCTCCGATGCCACAGGGCTAGAGTTCAGTGTACACACCTCAAATCCAACAAATATGGTTAAGGTGGTCCATTTTATGCTATGTGCATTTTCCCCAATAACAGGAGAGAAGGTCCAAGTGAGGGTGCCTGCCACCCACCAGATGCCAATGTCCTACTAAAATGTCACCCGTGAGATAAGGCTTCACCTGCTCCTGTGCCCCTCATCCTGCTCAGCCCTGGAAGAGCTGAACAATGCAGAGGAGGAGAAAGGGCAGGCTCCCCTCTTCCTCAGGTTCTGAGAGTCCATCTGACCAGGAGCTGTGGTGGTCGGGGTGCCCTGCCTTGGATGAGAGATGGGGGACTAGGCGCAGATGGGCCGAAGATGCCCAACTATAACCACATGGCCAGTCCTGCTAGTGATCCTGAAGCTTTCTAGAATGTGAGGAAGGAGAAATATTTGACAAGTATAGAGTAAGGAAAATAATCTTCCTCATACTTCTCCCCTCAAGTCCTTCTGGTTCAGTCAGTAAAGCGACACATACTTGCCTACAGCATTTTTATCCCCTTCCTTCCTTCCTTCCTTCCTCCCTCTTTTTCTTTTTTCCCCTTTTCTTTCTTTCTTTCTTTTTTTCTTTCTTTCGTTCTTTCTTCCTTTCTTCTTTCTTTCCTTCCTTCTTTCTTTCTTCCCACCCTCCTTCCCTCCTCTTCCTCTTCTTCCTCTTCCTCCTCTTCCTTCTCCTCCTCCTTCTCCTCCTCTTCCTCCACTCTCTCTTTCTTGACTGGGTCTCACTCTGTTGCCCAGGCTCTTCTTGAACTCTTGGGCTTAAGTAATCCTGCTGCCTCAGCCTCCCAAATAGCTGTGGCTGCAGGCATATGCCATCATACCTGCCTACTTTTTTGTTTTTCAAATTTCCATCAAAAGATACTCCACATAAAGGCAAAGGAAGAATAACTGGGAAAAACTTGACTGCAGCAGTAACAGAGATTAATATGGCAACAAGTCGTGAAATTTAGCAAACACAATAAAAGGGAAATAACTTATAGAACAAGATAGGAAAGCACGTTCATAAGCAGTTCCCAGAGGGGTAAAGGCAAATAACTGATAAACACACTAAAGTAGTACCGACCAGACATAAAAGTATGGGAAAGCAAAGGAAAGTCAGAAAATCATAGATAAATAATTTTTTCCATATCATATTAGAAAAATCATGTGAAAAATATTCACTGTTGGTAAGGATGTAAGTGAAAGGGCATTTCATACATTGTTCCTTATAGTTTTACATGTGCCCATGCAGACACACACAGCTGTCCCAGCTTTGCTTATCACTTACATACCTTGCTACAGTTTAGATTTTGAATGTCCCTCAAAGTCTTCATCCCCAGAGTGGCACTATTGGTAGGTGATGGAACCTCTAAGAGATGAGGCTCAGTGAAGAGTCTCAGGTCAATGGGGAGGTGCCCTTGAAGGGATTTTGGGGATCCTGGTCTCTTCCCCTCTTTTCCCTTTGCCCCACCATTTGCTGAATGGCTTCGTATAATACATACTCCTGGCGTGTTGTACTGTGCTGCCACAGGGCCTGAATTAGCCATGGACTGAAGGCTTTGAAACCAGGAGCCAGAATAAACCTTCCCTCTTTATAAGCTGATTATCTCATCTATTTGTTACAGTAACAGAAAGCTTACTGATACACATGACATAGGTATAATGATACATTTTCCAGCACAAAACTACAATTCATTGGTGGAAAATGGTTGAATAAATAGGCTACACATCTAAAGATAGAATTGTATTTATATATTAAATATATTGAGTTAAACCCACATCCATTGAACTGTAAGGATATGTGTGCTATGAAGAAAGGAAAGAAATTCACAGGTGTGTATATCACAATCCCTGTTTTGTAGAACTCAAGAAGACAAATTTTCTGTATGTATGGATGTGGGGCACATTTGTATCTGATGGGCTGGCTGGGCCAGAGGTGCTAGACACACATCAGGCCACCAGCACTAGCTCCATGATGGGATGGGAGGCACAGAGAAATAAAACCTGAAAGCCACAGCGCAGACAGTGTTTAGTAAAATCATCAATTATTACAATGTTTATTTAGTATCTTCTTTTAAACATATGAGAATGAATATGCACAGAAATAGAGTAAAACACAGGCAATGGAAAGAACATTGATTTGGTTAAAGGATAAGATCGTGGACAGCTGGGGCTTCAATATTTTTCAAATAAACTAAATTTTGGAATAATTTTTGATGTAACAGACAGGTAAAAAAGGTATTGCAGCGAGTTCTTATCTACCCTTCACGGGGGTCCCCCATCATGAATCTTGCAGTATAGTGGTGCAGTGGACATTGGTACCTTGCTATTAAGTAAATTACAGATTGCCTGGGGATTTCACCCATTCTTCTGTTATGATCATCTTTCATTCCAGGGTCCAGTCAAGGGACAGTCCAGCGCGTGTCAGGTCAGGAAGTCATGACAGGGATGGTTTGTTACATTGTCGTGCCATGATGGTGTTTGGGCCTTAACTGGGTTGTGATGTTTAAGCTGCTTCTGCATCACAGTAATGACTTTGACTTTACCTCAATGTAAGTTCGCAATCAAGGAAACTATTTTGAATAACTTGATTGTTAAGCTGGGGTACTTTTTCAAGGGTCCTTCCTGATGTGCCCCCATCTCCCTTTCTACCTGGACCTGTTCTCCTCCCCTCCCCCACCCGGCTTCGCAGTGGTTCAGTGGCTTTGGAGGGGTGCATTGAGCTGGTGCCCAGTCTCCTGTCCCACTTATCCTCATGGATCCTAGATCCATCTGAAAAGCCTTGGGCTCTTTGATACCCAGTCCCTGGGCCACACCACACCTCCCCAGATCTGCTGGTCGCTGGTCAGTCTCTGCCTCCCCACTCCCCACGCTGGCTCATACCTTGTCCGTAGAACTCAGACAGTGGAGCTGCCCCATGTCCCAGCAACCCCATGGTGAGTGGGGATTGGTCCTCCTGGCCTGGGGGCACATGTCTCAGGCTGGGAACTTCTCTGGACCCTTGGCATGTGGCTCTGTGCCATGGATGGGGGTGAGAGAGAAAGGAACGGAAGAAAGATGAGAAAGCACAAGAGAAAAATCCAATTGCATCCTTCTCCCAAGTGACCTGAATTATGTCATTCCTCCTCAGTGGATAATGAGCACTGGAGGGGGCTTTGTGCCACTAGGGTGGTGGGAGGAGCTGAGCCATCATATTTCTGGTGAAGCCATCCATGAAAATAACTGCTATGCACAGCAGCATTATTTGTAATGGCCAAAAAGTGAGAGCCACCCACAGCCTGAGTGTCCATCAAAGGATGAATGGATAAATACAGTGGGGGCATACATACAGGGGAATCCTATTCAGCCTTATAAAGGAAAGGAATTTGGATGCGTGCTAGAACATGGGTGAGCCTTGAGGATGTTATGCTAAGTGACATAAGCCAGCCACGAGAGGACATCTACTGTGTGAGTCCCCTCAAGAGTTACCTAGAGAGTCACTTCACAGAGTCCAAAAGTGCCAGGTGCCAGGGGCCAGGCTGGGGAGAACGGGAAGTGAGTATTTGACAGGAACAGAGTTTTTGTTTTGCAAGATGAAGTTGCTCTGTGGCTGGAAGAGGGGATGGTTATGCAACAGTGTGGATGTCCTTAATGCCAGTGAACTTGACGCTGCAAATGAAGGTAAACGTTCTGTTACGTGTATTTTGTACAATCGAGAAAAAATAAGATGGCCCGTGAAAACAATGTTTTGAAACTGTCTTGCCAGGTGACTAAGCGCTGTCCTCTTGTCCTCCTTTGTGATTGAGAAGTGAAAATTATCTTAGGTGGGGACCCCCAGGTGGTGGAGGACACAAAGAACAGCAGGGTGTTCCCTTTATGCTGTGACAACAACAGGAAGTATCTGCAATGATAGCAAACAATGGAATAAAAAACTCACAGAGAAGATAAACTGGAGCAGCAAAGTCTGGGGGGCGCAATGAGAAAAACCACCACGTCCCCCGGGGCTCGGCGGTGGGGCGCAGGGCCCTGCTCTGCCTCTGTGTGGATAACTATTCATCTGGCGCCTGCACCATAGGCCCCTAAGGCTTCCGAGAACCATGCTGGGGTAATTCGCCCAGAACCCGCAGTGCCCTGAGACCCACACCTCAATTCATCAGCCCTGGACGGACACATGACATTTGGATTTATTGGCAGCTGGCAATAGTGGAAGAGGCTTCATGGATTGTTTTTTCAATAGCCGAGTTCCATTAAAAAATAATTCAAAAGTAGATTAAGCAAGCATCAGGGTGCTATGCAGGCTGTGAGTGAAAGGCAAATGGTAATGACTTCATCACATAGTCTAAGGCCGGTGCTTAGTTGTTAGGGATTTCATGGCAATGTCTCACGCTTTCTTGACTTATGTTAATGGTGGTATTTCTTTTTATTTCCAATATTAGCGGGTTGAACCCAAGGCCTCCCACATGCTAGGCAACTGTTCCACCACTGATCTGCACCCCCTTTTTTTGAGACAGAGTCTTATAGGGATAAATTTGGGTGCACAGAAAACAAGAAATGGCTCAAGGCCTGTTTGTCCCAAATCAAGGCCTTGAGGTGCATTCAGGACTCTTATGTGACTCACTGCCGCATACCTGGCTTGAGTCCATGAGGTCTGCGATTGCACCGACAAGATGGCCCCTGCCTGGCTGGACTGGGGCATGCCCTGCCTTTAGGCCCTCGATCTCTGATAGGTCATATCTTGTTAGCCCATTGGCTAATAAGGGAAGACCTATGATTTGCTATTCCCCATCTCTTATCCACCTATTGAAAAGGCAATTGAGTTTCACTTCATTTGCATTCCAGCTCATGATTGGCTATATCTAAACAAAGACCCATGTTCTGATTGGTCCCAAGAGAGAATATAAGGAGAGCTCTTTCCCTGCTCTGGTCTGCTTTCCACTGCAACCATGATGGAGACAGAAGACCAGAAGAGATGCCGGGGGAAGAAGAACATTGAGAGTGGGTGCTGACAGCATGGGAACAACTGCTGGACCCCACCAGAGCTGACCACCATTGTGGAGCGCTGCAAGGAGAGCTGCAACACATAGAGCTGTACACCCTGAGAGCTGTACATCACTTTAAAGCCGCTGCACTTTCAAGTGGTGTGGAAATAAAGAACTATGTGATCAAGAGACCTCCCGAGGTGTCTCTCACTCCATGAGGTTCCTGCTCTGCTGTCCAGGCCCAGAAAGACATCCACACTGGAGCTGTGAGCCCCACAGAGTCTTGCTTAGTTGTGCAACTGCCTCTGGCTTTGAACTCATGAGCCTCCTGCCTCCACCTCCCAAGTCGCTGGGATTATAGGCATGTGCCACAGTGCCTGCATAATGTCACTATGTTAATAGGGATAGAGGATTCATCTGAGGTTTCTTGGGTGGCTTAAGACCTGCTGCAATGGTATTAGTAAGGGCTGGAAAACAAGAGCCCTTCATTTTCTCGCAGTTTCGAGGTCAGGACTCCGGTTCAGCTTTGCAGGGTGGTTCAGGTCTGAGGTCTGCCGTCTGGGTGTTGGTGGATCAGCAGTCTGCAGAGACTTGGGGAAGGGGCATCGTCTTTCTCCCTCCAAGCTTACTCTTGTGTCTTCCAGTGGGATCCAGCTCTTGGGAGAGGCTGGGTGGAGGATCTGAGGGTCGGGGTGGCCAGACTTGTGAGTCCCTTACCAGAGTCCCTCCACAGGACAGTGCAAAGGCTGGCGACTGGCTTCCTAAAGAATGACCGAAAAAGAGTAAACGGGGGTGAGAAAACCAATCCTCTTGTGACCTCATCGTGGAATTGCCTTCCCACCATTTGTGCTGCATTCTCTTGGGAGCACATCGCTCTGATCTACTTCATGACAATGGGCACCAAAGCCTGGCACAGTGGCGGCGCACACCTGGAATTCTAGCAACTTGGGAGGCGAAGGCAGGAGGATTGCAGGTTTGCCTGTGCAACTTAGCAAGACCCTGTCTCAAGACTAAAAAATAAAAAGTGGGCTGAGGGTGCTGCCCATGGTAGAGCCCGTGCAGAGTATTTGCAAGGATCTAGGTTCAACCCCCAAGAACCACACACACACGCACACACACACACACACACACACACACACACCGAGCACAGAGCGGTCCTGTGGACCCTTCTGAGAGATGCCTGCACAGTCTTGATGATCACAGTGAAGAAGGTGAGTTACAGCAAATGGAACGTGCCTTGGCATGTGCTTCCCACTTTACTGACTTATTCTGGTGATGAGAAGCCAAAGGGCACAGAAATGCACAGCCCCACGTCCAAAGGTGGTGCATGAGTGAAGAGCCGGTACTCCCATGTCCATAGCCTGCTTTGCACAGCCAGGGAGCTGGGCTGCCTGTAATGGGGGTTTGTGCAGAGGCAGACTCTGTTGAATGCTCCCTGGCCTCCAGCACTGGTCGGCAGTTGCTCCTGTGCTGTCGGCAGCAGCTGTCAATATTCCTCTTCCCTCGTTGCCTCTTCTGGTCCTCTGTCTCCATCATGGTTGTGGTGGAATGGCGAACCAGAGGAGTGAAAGAGCTCTCCTTATATTCTCTTGGGACCAATCAGAATGTGGGTCTTTGTGTGAGCCGGAAGGCCATCTCACTCAGGCCTCCTGAGTGCTCCACAGAGGAGCATCATCTCATCTCCAGATTTACATCTAGGGAAATCAAGGTTGTAGGATTAAACCATCTGCCAAGTTTCTCAGGGCCAGTGTGTGGTCAGTACAGGCTCCCATGCTGGGACCAATGACCTCGTCCTCACTGGTTTCTCTATTTGTGAAATTCTAAGAGCACCCATGAGAGCAGCAATATCAGAAGTAGGCATCACTTAAACTTCTTTGAGGTTATTCTATTTGGGGTTTTGTCAACTTCTTGAATCTTTATCCTTATTGAATGATTATTTTTTCTGAAATTTTGATAGTTTTCAGTAATTATTTCTTTGACTAGTTTTTCACTCTACCACTTTCTCCTCTCAATCCAATGTGCTGATGGCTGGAATAGGAGATCTTTTATTATAGTACCACAGATTTCTGAGGCTCTGTTCTTTTGTTGTTCGTGGTTTGTTCTGTTGCTCAGATTGGGTCATTTCTACTGCTCTATCTTCTAGGTCACTGACATTTTCTTCTGCCTATCCAGTCTACAGGTGAATCTATTTATTTGTTTATTTATTTAACTTATATACTGAGTATCCCTAATTTGAAAATTCGAAACTTGAAATGTTATAAAGTCTGCAACATTTTGGTCACCAACATGATGTCAAAAAATGGGACATCCCACACCTGACCTCCTGTGATGAGTTGCAGTCCTAATGCAATTGAACTAAAAATATTGTATAACATTACCTTCAGTCTGGTTGTGCTAGGGATTGTGTTAGTCACTTTTCTCACTGCTGTGACAGAACACCTGAAAGAGTGTGATGGTTTGCTTTCCTTGTCAACTTGACTAGATTGAGAGACCCTGGGATTAGTCTGTGAGGGATTTTCCAGAGAGGGCCGACAGGTCCTAGGGTGACTGAGGGGAAGGGGTTTGCCCTGAGTGTGGGCAGGACTTAGAAAGGAGGACATTAGGAGAAGTGGGGAAGCCAGGACTAGTGGGGAGGCTCAAACTCTCCTGGAGCAGTGAGTGTAGGTGGAATTGCCACCACCTGTGGACATCAGACTACAGTTTCCTCAGCTTCAACATAGATCGAACACCAGACTTTCCAGGAAGCTTCCAGACCTTGGCATCAGGTGTTGACTCTTCAGTTTTTCAGCTCCTTAGACTGAACAGCTGCTATTCCTCTCTGCAGGATTCAGTGTGGAACCTCTATGCTCCCCTATTATGTAAGCTAATCCAATAAATCTTCTTTTTATTGTATCTATCTATCTACCTGTGGGAGAAGGATGTGGCAATCCACTCCCAAGGCAAT
>VMDO01021275.1:0-35738 GCA_007922755.1 Pedetes capensis
CTCTGTTCAAAAAACTGCCTCTTGGTCCATGTACAGTTCTTCATGAGTACATTTAAGTGCTCTGGTATTCTCATTCTTGTCACTGTTATCCATAATTTATTATGATTCACACAGCCTTTGCATAGTCTACAAAACACAGATAGACATCTTTCTGATATTCTCTGCTTTTGCCTAATATTTATCTGACATTAGAAATGATGTCCCTCGTTCCACACCCTCTTCTGACTCTGGCTTGATTTTCTAGCAGTACCCTGTCTACATACTGCTCCAGTCACTTTTGAATGATCTTTAGAAAAGTTTTATTTGTGTATGATATTAATGATATTGTTTGATAATTTCTCATTCAGTTGGATCCCCTTTCATGAGAAGAGGCACAAATATGGATCTCTTCCAGTCAGTTGGCCAGGTAGCTATTTTCCAAATCTCTTGTCATAAACAAGATAGCACCTCCAGGGCTGCATCTGTTTGTTGAAAAATCTCAGTTGATATTCCATCAGTTCCTAGAGCATTGTGTTTCTCTAATCTATTCAAGGTAACTCCCAGTTCATCCTGCAGTACCATTGATTCCTGATCATATGCAACCTCTTGAATGGTTGCTCATCCACCAATTCTATTTAGTATAGTGACTTTGTGTATTCTATCTTCTTTTGATGTTTCCTGCATCATTTAATATTTTTCCTTGTAGAATCCATCAGTATTCGTACTCGAGGCTTGATCTTTTTCCCCAATTCTTTAAACTTGAGAAAAACAGAGCATGTGCTTCCCCTTTGGTTTTCTAACTCCAGCTCTTTGCATATGTCATTATAATATTTGATTTTGTCTTCTCAAACTGCCCTTTGAAATGTTCTATTTAATTCTTTACCTTCATCATGTCTTTCTTTTACTTTACTCAATGTTCAAGGGCAAGTTTCAGAGTCTCTTCTGAGATGTAATTTGGTCTTTTCTTTGTTTTCCATCTTTTTAATAATCTTTTGTTTTCCTCATGAATGATGTCTTTGATGTCATGTACAACTTGTCCGGTCTTCTATCACTATTGTGTAGCACATCAAACCTGTTCTTGAGGTAGTCTCTGAACTTAGGTGAAATATTCTCAAGGTCATGCTTTGGTTCTCATACACTTGTTCTAATTTTCTTCAGTTTCACGTTGAACCTGCATATGAGCAGTTGATGGTCTGATCCACAATCATCATCTTGACTTTTCTGACTTTTGATATTGAGCTTTTCCATCATCTCTTTCCACATATATGATCATTTTTAATCCTATATGTTCCATCTAGTGAATCCATGTGTATAGTTGACATTTATGTTGGTGAAAATAATGTATTTGTAATGGAAAGGCCTGACAAAATTCTATCAAGTGATCTCCAGCATCATTTTTGTCATCAAAGCCATATTTTCCAACTGTTGAACCTTCTTCTTTGTTTCCAACTTTTGCATTCCACTCAACAATAATTATCATGTTCAATCTATTTTAGATTGTAGAAACTGGTAAAAAAAATCTTCCCTATCTTCATTTTTGGCCTTAGTTGTGTGTGTGTAAATTTGAATAATAGTCATATTAACTGGCCTTCCTTGTTGGTGATAGATATTATTTTATCACTGACAGCATTGTACTTCAGGACCGATCTTCAAATGTTTTTTTGTTTTTTGTTTTTTGTTTTTTTTTTTTTTTTTTTTTTATGATGACTGCAACCCCATTTTGCTTTAATTTGTCAATCCTGGCATAGTAGACCATATGATTATCTGATTCAAAACGGCCCATACCAGTCCATTTTAGCTCACTGATGCCTAGAATGTCAATGTTTATTCACTCCATTTCCCTTTTGATGGTTTCTAATTTTCCTAGATTCATACTACGTACATTCCATGTTCCAATTATTAATGGATGTTACAGTTGTTCCTTCTCACTTTGAGTTGAGCCACATCAGCAAATAGAGGTCCCTGGGGCTTTATTCTATTCCCATCATTAAGGTCAACTCTACTTCTGGAGGCAACTCTTCCCCAGTCATCTTTTGAATGTCTTCCAACCCTGGGGGATCATTACCAGCACTATATCTGACAGTGTTTCTCTGCTATTCATAGGGTTTTCAATGGCTGTTTCAGGAGTGGGTTAGACATGTTCTTCTTCCTAATCTTAATCTGAAAGTTCAGCTGAAACATATCCACCATGGGTGACCCTGCTTGTATCTGTAATACTGATAGCTTTCAGCATCACAGCAACATGCAAGTCCCCACAGTATGGCCAACTGATGGACACATAGAGGATCCAACCACTGCTTCTAAAATCTCCCAGGGAGGTCCAATCATTCCAGGATAGTAAAAATATAAACTACCTAAATGGCTTTGAAATAAGAAAACACTGGACTGAAACTGAACTAAAATCTACTTGGAATCTCTCTGCTGATTTCCCTGATGTAATTATATACTCATTTTTGAAACTTTATGTATCTACTGGGATTGAAAAAAACACAGATATGTTCTATTATGGCAGGACTTAGTTTCCTTGCTTTGTTTTGTCCTTCTTGTTTATTTCTTTCTGTCTTTAATTATTGTCTAGAGTTGAAGCAATCAATCTTCACAGTTTATGTAGTATTGCCATTGTTTGGTTACTTGATTTCTCCCTGTATTATATTTTATTGTTATGCATTCCTGTGTGTTCACAAAACTCACTCCTTTCTCCTCCTACCCACATAAGCAACATGTTTTATGAGAATTTGGTGAAAGTTTGTCATTCCTTACCCCCAAAAAAAGGCTGAAAAGTGATAAATTAGCCAGTGTCTTGTCTCCTAATAGTAAAATCCTTATCTGAGATTAAAATCACTTAAATAGAAGCTTTGAGGTGACTAGTGTTATTGAAAGGCTCAGTTTTGTTTGGAAGCTGTGGGTTTAATAGGACATTATTAAACCATTTAATCTCTCTGCAGAGACTTTTCATGCTGTCCCCTAAGGAAGCTTTCTCTGCAGGAGGTCTTGGAGTCAGCCTGTGGCCAAGTTGGTGACAGTTCAAGAAGTTCATCCTCCTCTAATTTCAATGGAGCAGCAAGTACACTCACAGCAGGAAATTCAAATTTGAAAATATCAAGGAAAATACACACTGTTTTTCATTTCACACCACCCAGGATATTTAACTCAGATGACCATAGTGAACACAAAAGAAAGACAAATTGCAGGAATAAACATTGCTATTCTAAGTCACTGGGTCATTTCAAGTGGCAGGTCTATTTTATTTCTAGGGAATTCACAGCCTCACTAAAGGAATAGAAACATACCTTAGGACGCTACTCCATCAAGGGAACTGTGATACCCAACAAAATTGATTTTTTTGCAGAAGTTAAAATTTAGAGTCATAGGCAAAGAATCCAGCATTGGTTTCTAGTCTAGCATTGTTAAGTCATTCTAGCAACTTGCTGCAGTCAGACCCAGGAAAAATTGTGGATTGTTTCTCCTCTCTCTGGTACTTAAAACATACTTGCCAATCTTTATTCTTTAGTCTACAGGAGGAAGCAGGTAAAACAAGAACAGAGCTTTGGAGGTAGGGAATCAGTTCAAATCCCAACTCAACTCAAGTCACCCCTTATTCCCTGTGTGACCTAAGGAAAGTATATAACACTCTCTGTTGTTGTTGTTGTTGTTGTTGTTGTTGTTGTTGTTGTTAGGTACCCTTAAGTCATATCCTTCCTAGTAATCAATTTTAGCATTTTAGGATCAATTGGAAAAAAAATAGTAACAGGACACACTCAGTGGTTAAACTGTAGTCAGATTTCAAGATAAAAGTCATATAGATAACTTTTTAATCTCTAAGAACTTGAGGCTGCCACTTTGGAGTCCATGCACCATTGTATATTTTATTAAGTCTAGCAATGCCAGTTTTTCCTCTAGTGCTAAAAAAAGATGTATTTTTCACTTGTAATCCAAGTGGAGTAGTTGACTAGCATCTAAGGACATCTAAATAGGAACTACTTAACTTAAAACATTGTAATTTTACTCACCATAGCTGATGCTTATAAAATGAGAAAAATGAAATGGAGGCTCTTTCAGGGAATAATAGCTTCATGTCCTCATCTTGGGTCACTCCAAGCCAAACACTAATTAGTTGAATGCTAACTAGAATTGAATGTATTATTTTGTAAGGTGTTGCCCTAGCACTGGACTTGCTCCAGCCACAAGCAGGAACCAGCCACCAAAGACCCACTCTCTGGTAAGGGGAGCTGAGCACACAAGAGCCACTCTGCCCTGAAAGGAGGCTTATGCCCACGGCTGCTCTGAGAAGCCTTGAGAAAGGCAGGTCCAGAGGCTTATGCCCACAGTGGCTCCTTGCTTCTTTCTTCCCAGTGAAGACGCTGACTCCAAGTGCTCTGCACCAACAGCTCTTTATTGTTTTCTTATCTATCGCAATCGATGGAATGGAACCTGACTGCTCCAAGTACTGCCCTTATATCCTCTTCAGGGGCCAGGGAGGGACCAATCAGAAGCAGTCACCCCATATGGGTCTTAGTCAATCAGGGGGGATATGCAAATTTGGTTTTATAAAGTGTCCATTCGGGGGAGGTTCCTGAATGGTCCAATCAGGAGCTGTTCAGTGGTTTGGAAACAGCCAATTGTTGTCAAGGGGTCTGAGGAAAGGGATTGGACACCAGCACCATCTTTGGGAGCTCGACGACCCTGAGTTCCCAGATGTAGGGCAAAGTTTACTACCTGGGGAACAAGCCTCAGACCTCCACGTGGGCCTAGATAGGCCCCAGGGCAAACTGCATCTCTAGGCAGTGCCCTACACTATTTAAATACACTCTGTGAGCAAAATGGTGTAAAAGTCACATCCTCACACATAAATAATAATTTTATAACCACCTATAGACAAAGGTGCCTTTGTGGATGCTTTGAGATAAAGTAGGAGGCTGTGAAAGAAGAGGTCTTTACCAGCTAGAACTAGTCTGTAAAAGGTATTTGCACCCTCAAATACACAAACCCAACACAGGATAACATAGATAACAAAGAATCAGGCACATAGGACACCACCAAAGGAAACTAATAGCTGACTCCCATAGAAAGCGGAGATGGATGAAATCCATGAAAAATAATTTGAAACAACCACTTTAAGGAAGCTCAATGAAATACAATACATACTGATAACTAAAAATAAATTAACCCAGCCATTTGGGAAGCTGAGGCAGGAAGATCACAGGTTCAAGGCCAGAGGCAGCATGTGCAACTTAATAAGACCCTGTCTCAAAATAACAAATAAAAAGGACAGTGAGTATGCAGCTCAGTGGTAGCAGGCTTCCTTTTGTGCAAGGTCTTGGTTTAATCACCTAGTACTGAAAAAAGAAAAAGGAAGGAAGGAAGAAAGGAAAGGAGGGAGGGAGGGAACACAATGAAAGGGAAAGGAAAGAAAGGAAGAAAGAAAGAAAGAAGAAAGAGAAAGAAAATGTGAATGAATAGAGAAGTTTAATTTTAAAAAATTAAAAATAACCAGAAGTCTAGGAACTGAAGAATACAATGACAAAACTGGAAATTTGATAGACAGATTCAACACCAAACTCAGTCTTGCAGAGGACAGAATTTATATACACAAAGCTGGTTATTTGAACTTATCTAATTAAAGGAGAAAAAAAGAATCAAAGAGTGAAGAAAGCACAAAGAAACCATGAAGTACATGAATATATGACTTGTGGAAGTTCTAAGATAAGAGAAAGGGGAAGAAAGCTTATTCAAAGAAACCTGGTCAAAAATTTCCCAACTCTTGAGAGGAATATGGACATTCAGATTCATGAAGCCCAAAACTCAAAGCAAAACCCAACAAAGAATACTCTGAGACATTAAAATCAAACTAGGTCAAAAAAAATAGAGAGAATCTTGAAAGCCCCAGGAGAAAAGAGACTTATCACATAGAAGTGAATACCAATTAGGCTGTCAGTGAACCTCTCAATCAAAAACTTGTAAGCCAGGACTAAGTGAAATGATTTATTCAAAAAACAACAACAAAATCCCAACCAAGAATATTACTTAGCAAAGATGTTCTTCAGAAATGAAGGAGAGATAAGTACATTCCCAGACAAAAGCTGAGCGTTTATCATTAAGATATGCCTTATAAGAAATGCCAAAAGAGGTTCTTCAAGTTGAAATGAACTGATGCTAAATAATAAGATGAAAAAGTATAAAAATATAAAACTTACTTGAAAAGGTAAATATATAGTCAAATTCAAAAGCTACAATACTAGATGGGTAAATTTAATACTATAATACTTATTACATTACTTTTAATATTGATACGATAATACTGGGTGGGCTGCAGTTTAGCTCAGTTGGTAGAGTTCTGTTTTATGCACTCTGAACCCCTAGGTTTGACCCTCAGCACCACAAAAACAAGGAAATGGCAATCCACTCCTGAAACAATCCCAAAATAATCAGCCTTTGAAAACTTTATGAATAGCAGAGAAGCACTGACATAGTGCCAGGCATGGCACAGTGCCAGGGAATGTTTTGTTCTTTTGTACATTGTTGTTGTTGTTGTTGTTAGGTGCCTTCAAGTCGGTATCCGACTCATAGCGACCCTCATAGGGTTTTCAATGGCTGACCATTTCAGGATTGCCTTGGGAGTGGATTGCCAGGTCCTTCTCCCATCTTTTGTACATAGGGTTGCTATAAGTCAGACCCAACTTCATGGGACCTAACAACAACAACATATTACTAGGTGTGTAAACCATTTTAACTCTAGTATAAAAGCTGAAAGTCAGAAATATTTCAAAAATAACTATACTGATAACCTTTCATTAATTCATACACAGTATTTAAAATGAGAAAAAAGTGAAACTAACATAAAATATTCATGGGAGTTGTGCTTTGGATAGAAAATGTCCCCCAAGTTGTTCATAAGTTAAAGATGTGGTTGCCAGCTGATTGGTTTTTGGGAAGTTATTGGATCATGATGGCTCCGACCTCATCAGTGGATTAAAGCAATGATAGATTCATAACTTGATGGCATTGTTGAGAGGGAGTAGACAGGAGGAGGTGGAGCCCCATTGGAAGAAGTAAGTGGCTGGGAGTGTGCCCTGGAAGGGTACATCTTGTCTCCGGTCCTTGTTCTTTTCACCCTCTGCTCCTTGGCTGCCAGGAGGTTAGCAGCTTTCCTTCTGCCATGACATCCTGCCTCAACATGGCCCCGAAACATGGCCCCAAGTGGCCATGGACTAAATCTTGTAAAACCATGAGCCAAAATAAATCTTTCCTCCCTGTAAATTGTTTCTCTCGGGGATTTTGTCACAGAGAAGAAAAAGTAACTAACACATAGGGTTACTTAAGGAGTTTGAAGGTATTTTTTAGATATTTACTTAGATCCTCACAATTCAACAAGGGAGACATAGTTGACACATGTTTTACAAAGAAGACAGATTGAGAGCAGGGTAAACTCAAACTAAGTTGCCTTGTTTCCAGACCCTTTCCTATTCGTTTCTAGATTTTTCTTATCATCCTCCCTGCTAACTTTAGGCATACCTGAAGCTCAAGATTGCTACCCTCACCTCCTCTCTCTCTCTCATTCTGCCATCCAAGTCTACATCTTCATCTTCTCTCATATCCCCAAACTAAATACTCTAAAATGCCTGATAAACACATCTGCTTAGATCCTACATGTACACTTACCTAAGTTAACCTATATTTGTTGAGTGCCAACCTCATGAAAGACAGATCTTAAAACAAGGCTAATTTATTAAATTTAATTTAAAAAATTAACTGTTTACTAAATGCTATATACATCCTTGGCACTGGATAAACAAAAGCAAATGAGATATAGCCATTATCCTTAATTGAAAGTCAAGTTTATAGCATATGGGAATGGGGTTTACCTCAGTTGGTAGGGTGCTGCTCTGTGTCTCTAAGGCCCTGGGTTTGATCCCCAACACCACAAAAACAGGAGAAGGACCTAGCAGCCCACTCTCAAAACAATCAGCCATTGAAAACCCTATGAATAGTAGAGGAGCACTGACATAGTGGTAAGCATCACACAGTGTTGGGAATGTTTCTTTCTGTTGTACATAGGGTCTCTATGAGTCAGACTCAACTTGGCAGCACCTAACAAAAAAACAACACATAGTATATAATTATAAAATAATACAACAGTAAAGTACTAGGCTCAGGTTCTTGAACACATAAAAGGGGACATTATATGAGTAGCAAAGTCATCTTTCTGAAGATAACAGCTGAGACAAAGAAAGAGTAGAAAGTAAGTGAAGACATAAAGGACAAAAAATATTAAAATAATCAAGCTCACTAATTATCCTTTTCCTAGTATACCTTCAGTGTCTCCTCTAAGAAACAGCTTTCCTTATTTTAAAAAGTACTATATATTCTCAAATCTAATCCATACCTTTTCAACAGTTTTAGAGGGCTACAATATCAGGCGTGGATTAGAATAGCATGCAGACTAGATTTGTGGTCGAAAGACCACAGCTTTCACTATTGAAAGTACAGATTAGGTTCAAGAATACACAGTAATGACAATATTGTTTGTTCAGTCCGATCACTTTCTTAAGCTATCATTGTTTCAAGCTTCTCCAAAGCAACATATCCCCTCCCTACCTATATCTCTTCCTTTACTGATCACTACATACTCCTCAGGAGCTAAGCGGGGTCAGGCCTGGTTAGTACTTGGATGGGAGACTACCTTGAAACACCAGATACTGTAGGCTTGGGAGAAGGACCTGGCAACACATTCCCAAAAATCAATCTGCCATTGAAAACCCTATGAATAGCAGAGAGGCACTGACAATAGTGTTTCGCCTGTTGTACATAGGGTCACTATGTGTCAGATACTGACTCAACAGCACCTAATAACAACAACAACAATGTACTCCTCACCTGTGCTTAGTCAAATTTGCCATTCCTATTTCAGGTTTTTCGGGGTAGGTGGTACTTGGGGATTGAACCCAGAGCCTTACACATACTCCCGTACTCTGCAAGTACTCCATCACAGGGATATACCCCCAGCCCATACTTTATTTTTTATTTTGAGTCAGAACCTCACTATTTTGTGCAGGCTGCCTCTGATCCGGAACACATGACCCTCCTGCCTCAGCCCCCCGAGTGGCTGGGATTACTGGTGCTGTGTCACCATACCACTTGTGTTTCAGGTTTTTTAGAGAACAAAACAATGAAGGTGTAGTTAAAGTTCCTTTTATGTACTTGTCTAAACATATCACTTTTTATCCTACTCAACAGTAGTCTCTATCTTGGTTATGTGTTTATCTTTCCTTTCCTTGTGTTATACTATTACTGCATATGGATGCAAATAGTTTTACATTTTTTCTTAAGTTTTGAAACTTTTTATAAATGGCGTCTGCTATATTGTATTTTTCATTCTGCCAGTTGCTTTCTTGGCTGTACTGCTTTTTGTTCTTGAGTTGTATGAAGAAATATACAGTGACATTCACATTCATTTGTCTTAACTGTTATGAAGTATTGCTAGTATTTGCACATCTCAATTTATTTAACTACTACCCTGTTGTTCATTCGGATTACTTCTGGTGTTTTGCTAATATTGTCTGTAATACTGCTATAAATCTTCCCCCATGTGTTTCTTGGGGCACAATGACCAAGGATTCCTCATGTAGATCTGGAAGTGGTGGACCTCGGTCCATCAACTGTAGGCATGTATTGCACTGTTGATGCTCTATGCAAATCTCTTTCACCATGTATTGGGTCCTCCTCTCCACTCCAGATGTTACAAGTGAAATCTAACACAGAGTACATGAAGCGTTCTCTGCCAAAAGGTAGACTCTCAAATCTCAAGCATTCACTCCCTCATCTCTTGCTTCTGACCAAGGATCATATGGTGGACAGTGGGGAGGAAGGAAAGACCAACACACCCTGCTCCCTGTTGGCACAATTCTAAAAAGCAACTTTCACTGCAGAACTCCTTTCTGGGACCAGGGACAAACAAGTGCTGTACCGCTTTGAGATTTTTGCGGTTCCTTGTCCTGCTTCCTTATCCTGCTTCCTTACAAACACTAGTCTCCCCTAAGAGTATCTCATTCTGCTCCCAGGGAACCCAACCAAGTTAAAATCTCATTTAAATTTTTAAAATATTGCAGACTTGCTCCCCACAAATCGATAAAACTGGCTATTGAATTGATTAAATCCCATCAAATACAATCAAACTCAGTCAAATACAAAGAACTCCAAATTGATTGAAATCCTATCAACAATTGCAAAGATTTTCCAAGTCTCTATATCAACTCTCAAAACTTGGAGTTAACCAGCTTTAATTTTGTTTCTGCAGGCTGATGACTGTGAAAGTGCATCTCATTCTCACTCTATTTTGCATTTCCTTGACTACTAGGGAGTCTTTCTTTAAGCCCATTAGCCATCATATTTCCCCTTCTGTGAATTGCCTATTCATTTTCTTTATCCATTATCTTACTGAAGTGTTTGCCTTTTTAATTGACATATAGTTTATACAAATTCTGAATGCTAAATCTTTGTAACTTATACTATATTTTGTAGATACCTTCACCTAGTCCCTAGTCTATAGTTCATCTTTTACATTTATGCTACCCAATATTGAAAATTTTTCATTCTAATGTGCTTAAATTTATTTATTTTTTCCTTTATAGTTTGTCCTTTTTAATTCTTTTTTAATAAAATTCTTTCCTAACTCAAGGTTATATTTTTCCCCTTCATTTCTTTCTAAACACTTAAATATTTCACTTACCATATTTTTATCTTTAACCATCTGGTATACTGTTTATGGCAAAGATTTGATTATACCTATTATTTCCAAATAGTTTTTTGCCAAATAATTTTTACCCCTAATTTTTAATATTACTTGGGTCATATATGAGGTTTACAAAATACTTGGACCCTTTTTGTTGCATTGGTCCATTTGTCTATTCCTTAACCGATGCCTCATGTCTTAACTACCATGGTCTTATAATCTTTCTTTCCTGGGTGGTTGAACCCAGGGCCTTGCATTACACTAGACTAGTGCCCTACCACTGGGCTGTACCCTCCAGCCCCATTTTTATTTTTTTTAGAGACAGGGTCTCTCACTAAGTTGTTCAGGCTACTTCTGGTTTGGAACCTGTGACCCTCCTGCCTCATCCTTCAGAGAAACTGGGATTGCAGGCTTGTGCAAAGGTATCCAGCATTGTTTGTTTTTAATGTATTATTTTCTTTTTCCTACAATTTTTAGGGGGCTGGGATTTGGCTCAGTGGGTAGAGCACTGTGCTGCAGTCTCTAAGGACCCGAGTTCAATTCCTAGCACCACAAAAATGGGAGAAGGGCCTGGCAATCCCGAAGCACTCAGCCATTGAAAACCCTATGAGGGTCGCTAAGAGTCGGATACTGACTCGATGGCACCTAACAGCAACAACAATTTTTAGGTTTACTTTGTTAAAGATTTTTTGGGGGGGAGGTTTACTCTTGTTTGTTTATTTGTTTTACCTTATTGAACCAAATGTTTCATTTATGTTCAATCATTTATTTGTTAAGAATGATGTTAAAGCTTCAGGAGGATAGAGACCAGAGGCAATTCGCATAATTTAGCAAGATCCTATCTCAGAAAAGTAAAAAAATGGGCTAGGCATACAGCTCAGTTTTCTAGCACTTGCAAGCCATGCAAGCATGAGGCCCTGGGTTCAACCTCCCAATGCCACCAAAAAAAAAAAAAAAAAAAAAGAATGATGTTAAAGTATTATTGTTGGGTCATCTTTTCAACATTTTATAATTTTCATGGGGTATACTCATTTATTGTTTTATGTATAATTTTAATTTTCTACATACAAAGGCACTTATTGATTTCTAATTTAATTGCCTTTTGGATGGAAAACATGGAATTTATTATGCTCACGCTTTGAAAGTTATCGATAGTTCTTTTGTGTCCTATGGGACCCTGGTGTAAATAAATATTCCACAGGTACTAGAAATGAATGTAATATTCTCTCTTTGTTCAACTCAGAGTTCTATGCAATCTTTTACAATTAGCATTTTTAATTGTGGGACTTAAATCTCTATTCTTACTAGTTTGTTGTTGTTGTTGTTGTTGTTGTTGTTGTTGTTATGTGCCATCGAGTCGTCTCCGACTCATAGCAACTCTCATAGGGTTTTCAATAGCTGACTGTTTTCAGGATTGCCTTGGGAGTGGATTGCCAGGTCCTTCTCCCATTTTTGTGGTGCTGGGAATTGAACTCGGGACCTCAGAGACTGCAGTGCAGCGCTCTACCAACTGAGCCAAATTCCAGCCCTACTTCAGGTTACTATGTAAATATCTAGCATGGTGGTGTCAAATCTCCCTCTAAAATTTCCCATCTCTCCTTACATTTTGCTCCATTTTTCCTTTGCATTTGCAAGGATGTGCTACTAGGCACAATGGGGCTGTGATTGTTATGCCTTTTTGGAAGAATACTTTTACACCATTTTCCTCTTTTTATATTAATACAGTACTTCAAATCTATTTTATATGGTATTAAAAATTGCTAAACCAGTTAGCGTATTTTTCTGTCTCTTTTGTTTTAAGCTTTTCCACGTACATTTGTTCCATAATCTCCATCAGCAGTGGCATATGGCTGGATTTCATTTTTGTATCCATCTAATAATCTCTGTCTCTCAAAGGTTTAATCTACTTACACTACTGTAATACCTGAAATACTTAGAATTATTTCTGCATCTCACTTTGTATTTGGAGTTTACAACCCTTTTCCTTTGCTCTCCTATCTTTTTTCCTTTTCTTACCTCAATTAGATGGATAAAGATTTTTATATGTCCCTTTTGTTCCACTTGTGGATTTTATGTTCATGATTTTAATAAACTTTTTAGCATATATAATTAGCTATACACTATTCTAATTCTCTAAAGATATATAGTATTTTATATCTCTCCTAGACACAATAAGGATATTAGCATTCTTCATCCACCAAATATCTCCCCACCCCCCATTTTACCTTTAAGAGAAACACAAGCTGGGCTTGGCAGCATACTGCCTATAATTCTAGCAATTCAGGAGGCTGAGGCAAGAGAATTGTAGGATCTCAACCAGAGGCAGCCTATGCAACTTAGCAAGACCTTGACTCAAAATAAAAAATTAAAAAAGGGCTGGAGGTGCAGCTCAATGGTAGAGCTCTTGCCCAGTTCAGTATCCTGGGTTTAAACCTCCAGTATGGAAAAAGAAAACAGAAAAAGGAAAACACAACAAATATTGGGGGTTAGATTTTGTTCCTTTAATGACAACCAAAAAAAATGCTGAAAAATGAGCTCCCCAGGAGCTCCCTAGTCATCACAAGATGACTAGGGAAGAGTTGACTCCTCAAAGTAGAGTTAAATTTAACTATGAGAATGAAGTAAAGCCCCTGGAACCTCCATTTCCTGATGTGGCACAACTCAAATTGAGAAGAAACAATGTGGCTACAACAATGGGGTCAAACATAAGAAGACCATGTACACAGCACAGTGTTGGGTAGTGTTTTGTCCTGTTGTACAAAGGGTCACTTTGAGTTGGATCCAACTCAATGGCACCTAACAACAACAACAACAATAACAACATCCTTGATGAAATTTCCCAGCACAACTTGCTCATTTCAGTGCCCTCAATTGCACCTCGTAACCCAGAGCTTCCCTCTGCAAAATGTTTCTATTTAGAGATATTCTTACATGTACAAGTGTGTGTAATACACTCTTGTAATTTTGTGTCTTTAAAAATGTACTTATTTCCCCTCAATCTTGAATAATAATTCAACTTGTCATGATTTATATTTTGCAATTGTTACTTAGGAATCATTTGCTCTCTGTTTCTGCTGATTGAAGAGTCTATTGAGTCTAATTTCTAGTCTAATTTCTTTGTAGGTCCTCTGCTGCTCCTCTACCATGGCTTTAAGATTTTTCTTTCTCAATTTGCAGTTTCCTCACAATGAGAAAACAGTGTTACACACAGAGTCAATTCCTGGATATGTTTAATTCATAAATTCTCAGTTAATGCCCAGTCCAAAGCTGATTTTATGAGGAAGTAACATTTGTCCCCCATTCCCAGGTACCTATGTAGAAAGATGTCCACTAGGAAGTGGCCTTCTTCTTACCACTCCACCTTTTACTCACACTTCCCACCTCATTGCTAGATGACGACTTTGTTACATCTTTGATTGGATGAAACTAATCTCTTATCAAAGCAGTTGTTGTTGTTAGGTGCCGTCGAGTCGGTATCTGACTCACAGCGACCCTCTGGACAACAGGGGAAACACTATTGTCAGTGCTTCTCTGTTCATAGGGTTTTCAATGGCAGGTTGATTTTTGGGAGGGGGTTGCCAGGTCCTTCTCCCAAGCCTACAGCATCTGGTGTTCCCAGGCGGTCTCCCATCCAGATACTAACCAGGCCCAACCCTGCTTAGCTTCGGAGATCTGACGGGATCAGATGCCACAGGGCTACAGCTGCAGGCATAAAAGCAGTAAGCCCTGGGAATTCAGTCTTTCCCTCTGCATTCTGAGCAGGGGCTGGGGTTTAGCTCAGTCAGAAAAAATGCTGCTCTGCAATCTGTGAGGCCCTGGGTTCAATCTCCAGCAACACATAAAATGAGAGAAGGACCTGGCAGCTCACTCGAGAAACAATCCTGAAACTATCAGCCATTGAAAACCTTATGAGCAGCAGAAAAGCACTGACAATAGTGCCAGGCATAGTGCTGGATAGTGTTTCGTTCTGTTGTACATAGGATCGTGATGAGTCAACCCAACTGGACAGCACCTAACAGTAACTACAACACTCTGAGCTGGCATGGGGAAGCAGTTCTGAGTGTGCTTGTCACTCCAAAATTTTTCATGCGTGGGATCCAGACTGGAGCCTGACAATAAGCAGAGACAGGACAGGCTGAGGACATCAGCAGGTCACCTGGCACTCGGTTGCCTAGATGCACTTTGTCCTCCAGCTTGACTTTGGTGTGAGTGATAAAACTCACTCTTCACCTTTGCTGGTTTTGATTGAGGTATAATTTACCCACCATAACATTCACACCGTTCAAAGCGTACAATTAGCTCATTCTTTTTTAGTATATTCACAGAGCTCTACAGCCATCACCACCGTCTAGTTCTAGAACATTTTCATCATCCCCAAAACAAACCCCATATATGGTAGCAGTCACACCTCACTCCTAGGCCCTGAAACCACTAAAACTATTTGTCTTTTTTTTATTTGTTTGTTCTTGTCATTTCATATAAATTGTTGTTGTTGTTAAGTGCCGTCAAGTTGGTATCCGACTCATAGCGACCCTATGTACAACAGGAGAAACACTATTGTCAGTGTTACTCTGTTATTCATAGGGTTTTCAATGGCAGATTGATTTTTGGGAGTGGGTTGTCAGGTCCTTCTCCCTTCATATAAATAGAACCATACAATTTATGGCCTCTTGTGCTGGACTTCTGCTTAATAAAGTTCTCTTTTAATATCCATCTATCTGGTTCCAGAATCTATTTCTCAATTGGTTTCAAGTAGAAGTGGCATAGAGAGGGGTATTGTTTGTGAAATACATAAAATCCCACATAGTTCTTTGCTTCCTAATTTCCATAACTGTACTTTCATTTTTTATTTATTTTATTTTATTTTTATCTTATTTTATTTATTTATTTTTGCTGTACAAGGTGGTTGAACCCAGGGACTCACACATACTTTTGCAAGCATTCTATCACTGAGCTGCATCCCCAGCCCATTTTTTACTTTTTATTTTGAGTCAGAGCCTCTCTAAGTTACACAGGCTGCCTCTGGCCTTGACATTATGGTCCTCCTGCCTCTGCCTCCGGAGTGGCATGCACTGCCAAGCATGCACTGTCACACCTGGCTCCATACCTGTACTTTTTATTACTAAGATTTACTTTCAAAGCTATTGAACCTTTTCTGCCCAGTTTGTTTCATTCTTTTTTTTTCTCATTTTAAAAATAATCTTTTTGTATTCTAGCATACATGCAAAAAAGAGCATAGATCAAAAGTATATATAGCTGAGTGAATTATTACAACCTGATCAACAAATATTTCTAACATCCCACACTGCCAGATGGCCTCTCATGCTTATACCCTCTCTCTTCCTCACCTATAATAAGTAACCAGTATCCCTATCCTGACTTCTAAAAGCACATAAGTTTTGCCTGTGTTCAAACATCACAAAATGGAAACCATATGTTACAATTCTTTTTTGTTAATTTCTTTGGCTCATCTTGTTCATTTTTAATAAATAGTGCGTCTTCACTCTTTTTCCTTTGGACATATTAAACATATTTTATCCAAAAGTCTTTGTCAGACTGGTTCATAAAATAATTTAGTCTGGAGAAAATTCATATTCTGATTTTAAATTTTGTTCATTGCCCCTTGCAGCATGCATCTTTTTCATCTGTTTTAAAATTCTGTTTACAAACTTGTTTTGGATGAACAGACATTTAGAAATTTTAGTGTTGTGTTTGTTTCCATGTTTTGTTTTTGTGTTTAACACTCATAACTTTCCTATCATGCTTTGTCCTTATCTCTTCCCTTCAGCCTGATCTCTCATTCCAGATCCAGTCCTGATCTGTCACAATAGCATGGTCATAGATCCAGATTTAAAAAAATAAATAAATAAAAAATAAAAAACTAGTTCCTTCTCATAGGGCTATCTATGTCTGTTCCCTTCTGGACTCCAGCTCCCTCTTCCACTTCTCAAAGTCCTCCCTACCTCACAGCCCACAGCTTTTACAAGCCAGTTTACAATAACTCATCCCAACATATTTCTTATTCCATCACAAGTGGTGGAGATGGTGCAGCTTTCATCAGTGGCCACAGCTTTGCTCGCCTGCCCCACAAGGAGCAAACTAAACTTCCAGATCCATGCCCTGCCTCAAAATGGAAATCCCCAAAGGTCTGTGCTAGAGCTGCCATCAACATGGTGTGCTTTCACTGACCTTGGGTTTAGTACTTCTCACTAGTCTTTCATTACCTTCTTAACTTTTCAAACATCTATTACTATGTGGCTGGAGGGGGGAGGGCATTTATACATCGTTTTCTCATTGCCTCATCTTTTTTATTCTCCAATACTGGGGGGGAGGGGTATTGAACATGCTAAGCAAGGGCTCTAACACTGAACTACACCTCCTCTTTAAAATTTTGAGACAGTGTCTCACCAAATTACACAGGCTGCCTCTGGCCTCGAATTTGTTATCCTCCTGCCTCAGCCTCCTAAATTGCCAGGATTTCAGGTGAACACCACACCTTGCTCACTGCTTCATCTTGAACAGATATTGCAACATTTTTCTTAAGCCCTTTCAATGTGACTTATGACAATGACAATTGCCAAAAATGCTTCTTCTCATTGACCATCTAGCTACTTCATTGAAGAGGTACTGGATTTCTTTTAGCCTGTACCCTTGTTGATCTTCCTGAGATGTTTCATATTGAGCACAATCTTCAGTTCATGAGGCCCTTTCCTCCCCTGCTTCCCATTACCCTGTGTTTCTATGATTCGCCTCCTTCCTTTGCATTATTCCCTATCTAGCTCATACTCACTCATCTTCCAGCTCTCACTTCCCAAATATATAAGTTCCTCCAAATAAGTCTGGCTTTGGCCCTCCTTTCTTCCCCTCTGTACTCTCTTGCTTGGTGACCCCTTGACTTTTCATGGCTTCAAATATCATTTCTACATGAGTGATTCCCAAGCCTTTGCTCATACTGCTAATGCTGCTTCTAGGTTCACTCTTGCATTTTCCCCTGTCTCCTGAACATTTCCACCTTACTATACTGCCAATTTCTTATGCATATTCATTCCTGCTCCCACCACGACCTCTACTAGAACTGTTCTTCCTCCTCAGCATCACCACCTGGGCATCACTACTTTCCCATGTACTTGCATAGAAGCAGCTAAGGTAACTTCTTTCTCTTGCTTTCCTTTGCTATCCACAATTAGTCATGAAAATCCACAGGTCTGACAGCCTTTCCCTTCTCCTGTTGACTCCAGCTACTTCACGAGTTTGAGCTCTTACAATCTGTTACCTGAACTATCTAGCAGCCTCCTGCTGGGTTCCTTGACTCTAGTCTCTTTGTTTATCAATCCACCTAACATTCAGTCCCCATAATCATCATCCTCAGGTACAGTTCAATAGTGCTATTTCCTTGCTTGAAAATAACCAGTGACCCCTCAGTTCCTACAGAATAGTACGCCACACATTTTGGCTGTCTCTGAAAGGATTCTATGACCTAGCAGAAACCTACCTCTCCATGCAGATCCCTCTAACCATACTTCCAACGAGTTACCCCTCAAATCACATTTGATGATGCAGTCACACCTTTTTATCTAACCTTCTAGAATTTCCTTTTCTCAATCCTGCAACATCACATCTTACTACACTTCTTTATGCCTCATCTTAAAACCACTTTTTCCAATACCTTTTTTACTCCATCGGCTGACATGAACCTCTTCCAACCTGAAACTGCTCTGGTATTCTCTCTCTACTTCTACTATGTCACCTTCTGTCCATATGCTAGCATACTTTAAAACTTGTCATATAATGTCTATGCAACTACAACCCCCTAAAAATCAGCACCTGTCCTACTCATCTGGAAGTATTTAAAAACAGCTGGCATGATACTTGACTAATTGGAAATATTTATTAAGTATTTCCCAACTAAGTGAAAGCATGACGACATATCAGAAGAGATTCTTACCTTGGGTTGCAAGATGAAATAAATGAGCTAACAACTCTTCTCCTCCCAGATTAAATAATCTTCTAATTCTCAAAATTATAGCAAATCAAAATATATCACCATAAAACTTGTGGAAATTCTCTTCCATAAAAAAGTAAAAAAGAAGAAAAAACTCAAAGAGCATAACCATCAACCTTTCAGAAATATGTAAGCCAATCATTTTTGGACCAGAGGGAGAGTTTAGAATAAACCTTAACATGATACCTAATTTATCATGACACCAGAGAGCTTCCATAATCTACAGATTCTACAGGAAAGACTTGGAAACTGAGAAATGCCTTTGGCTCAAGACCTGGCCACATTGTAGCCCACTGAAGTGAGGATCACACTTGAACTCCACAGCTCAGACTTTGTGCTTCCAACAAGCATGTCTGTCTCCTCCCGTATCAGTATGGAGGCGGGCATCAGACACAGCATGGGGCAGAACCTCTGCTGATCCAACTAGGATATTTGACACCAGGCTACAAGACTTAGATCTTTGTATTACAGGCAAGAGGAAAGGAACTTTTTCAGAAGTGAAGTCATTGGGTAGGATTTGAAATTTCAGTACAAAGTTCTGTCTAGTATCGCGGGATGGGTAGAATGCCAGGGATCACTCCTCATATGCTAGTGCATAGTAGAGCTGGACCACAAAGTCTGTCCTCCCCACAAAACTAGATGTGTAACTAATATATTGGCCTTGCTTTCAGAGCATAACAACACATTTTTAGAAAAACTCTGAGCAAGAACTGCAAATTTGTTTCCAGGCATGTAAGTGTTGTTGCTTAATTAACCAAGACCAGGATCAATGTGACTAAATTCACAAAAACAGTCTCAATTAGAGTGTGTTTTGAGGGGCTTATTTTTTTAACCTAAACACCCATGAAATCCCGTTTCAACTCTACAGTGACATCCAAGTTCTCCTCTCCTGAAAGGCTCAAGGTTGCAAAATGCCTTGGGCCCACTGGAGGTAGCTTAGAGAATGTATAGGGAGGTTGAGAGTCTGCAGCCTTTGCCATCCCCAAGGATATTTGGGTGACTGCTCCCTATGTCTGGGAAAAGGGTTTCCTCTATTAAATCTCCAACCACTGCGGCCAGGCACAGTGGCACACACCTGTAATCCCAGAGACTCAGGAGGCTGAGGCAGGAGGATCATGAGTTCAAAGCCAGAGGCAGCCTGTATAACTTAGCAAGATGCCATTTAAAAATAAAAAAATGAAAAATGGGCTGGGAGTGCAGCTCAGTGGCAGAGCACTTGCAAAGTATGTGTGAGGCCCCAGGTTCAACGCTAAAGTACTGAAAAAAAAAAAAAGACCTGTAATCACTGACAGTGATTTAAAGTAAAATGAACTGTGCACATTCAGAAATCACTTCTTCATGAGGTGCTACCCTAAAGTCGATGTAGAGTTTTTCCTAGTACCAGTTCCAACCCTTCAACCTCTAGGTTTAGATAAGCCCTTCTTTTCTAAGTGGGAAGCATGTCATCTTTTGATTGTTTTGCCTGTTTATTATCTCATCCAGGAGTCCTACCTATTCTCCTTCATCTTCTAATTTTCCCCTAATCGTGCAGCTTTAAGTGCTACTAAGTTATATTTAGCAAGAGAAAAACACACCTATTTGGTCACGAACATCATACACAACATCTCACAAAGTGCTCTGTTTAAGGCATTATTTTTCATTTTCTCATCAAATTGGTACTTAGCCCAGACAGATAATGGCAGCGCCTACTTAATCTTTTCCTCCAGATCTGTGCTTTTGTTTCTGTTCTAGGAAAATACAAATCTATTGAACTGCTCACATGGGGGAAACTTTTCTAAGAGGACTCCATGAAGAGATGATGGGCTCGAGAGAAGACAGGAAGAGCCAATGTTTGTTAGGACAAAAAGTCTCACTTTGTGTTTATCCCTCTACAATGCCAAATGCCAACTCTCTTCCCACAGTTCTTAAATTCAGCCTTTCAAGAAGAATCACAGTCAAAGGACAGTTTTTCTAAATCCAAGATTTTATTTTTGCCTTGTTTCTAAAGATCTCAATGAATAATCAAATTTTACTTCCATTAATATGATGAGTGCTACTTATAGTTGTAGTCATTTTGGTCAGAAGTTGTTGAAACAAACTCACTTGAATCAGCATGAGAGAACCAAAAGGGAATTCACTGAATCTTATGACTGGGAAGAATAGTTTAATAACTCACAGCATTACAGAAGAGCCATAGGAACGTGGGTGGACTCAGTATTCCCTGCCCGGACTCATGGTCACTTTTATCTGTTGACCTCATTCTCTCCTATTACAGCTCAGTTCCACCATGTTGACATCTCCAGGCAACATCAGGACTTAATGAGCAATGCAAGTGTCTTGGAAAAGAAAGACAACCTAGCTGTGGTGCACACCAATAATCCCAGTGACTCAGGAGGCTGAGACAGGAGGATTGAGAGTTCAAGGCCAGAGGCAGCCTGCACAATTTAGAGAGACCCTGTCTCAAACAAAGGAAAAGGAAAAGAAAAAATAGAATGTCAGCCTACTTTTTCCAGGGTCCAAATATAGAAAGAACCCAATTAGTCCCACCTAGGTCAAACACTTTCCCCTTAGAAGGGGAACTGTGATAGGGCAGACCTGAATTAAAGAAAAAACTATGTTACCAAAGGCAGGCTTGCAGGAAAGTTAAGGGAAAATACCTTCCCATGCCCGCTAAAAATAATATGTTTGGTTTCTGTGTAAACTAAGGGTCCTACAAGGAGATCCAGTGCCAGTCATTGTGACAAACACCTGTAATCCCAGAGACTCAGGAGGCAGAGGCAGGAGGATCACTAGTTCAAGGCCAGCCTATGCAACTCAGTGAGACCCTGTCTCAAAATAAAAAATGCAAAAGAGGCTGAGGGTGTGGCTTGGTGGTAGAGGGCTTGCCTAAAATGCACAAGGCCCTGAGTTCAACCCCCTGATACCATAAGAAAAGGAGCTGAGGATGGTGGCAACTGCCAATCCCAACATTCAGGAGACTGAGTCAGGAGAACCAACATGAGTTTGAGGCCAGACAGGGCTACACAGCATGTTCCAGGACAGCCTGGGCTACAGAGAAAGACCCTGTCAAAAAAAAAAAAAGCCCCAAAATGAGCAAATATGTTCTGCATGGTCTTCTAAAAGTTAAACTACATTCAACATTTTAAATTCCTGAGATTTCCCCCTCACTGACCGCCAATAAATCCATATTTCCAGGGTTTCTTCAAAGTGGACATTCCCAAATGTTAGCAGATGCAAGTGAGACAGATTAGGGAGACCCACCTCTCCTTGGGGAGCTGGGAGTGTAGTATTACTAATTGTTGTGGTTGTTAGTTGCCCTCCAGTCAATGTCTGACTCATACTCATCCTACATGCAACAGGCAAAATAGTATTGTCAGTGCTTCTCTGCTATTCATAGGGTTTTCAATGGCTGATTTTTGGAGTGAATGGGTTTCCAGGTCCTTCTCCCAAGTCTATAGCACCTGGTAATCCCAGGCGGTCTCCCATCCAATTACTAACCAGGCCCGACCCTGCTTAGCTTCCAAAATCTGATGGGATCAGATGCCACAGTGGTACAGCTGCAGGCAGTAGTACTGATACATTATTAAAATCATTATTAGTGTTAATGATAAGAGAGGGTTTTTTTTTTTCATTTTTACTGTAGGTCTTCCTTACGCTGCTTATTTTCTTGCAAGGGAACACATATATGAGGGGATGGGGTGATCTGACTTCCTACTTGGCAACTGTCAGACTCTCCCTTGATACCCTTTGAGCAAAGAACTCTCAGTCAAGCAGCCAGCTGAACCACCCTTATGCTAGCACCAGTGTGATGAGCACTTCATAGATGCCTGGAAGAAGCCACCTGCCAACTGCTGCCGCACAACTCTAGCTCCTGAAGGTATTGGAAATGGCTGTTTCCAACAGTTTACAGTTTGCACTGGACTTTTTACTATCATGAGCCTCCATGAACTCTAGATGACTCTGTGACCAACTTGGACCAGAGAGGGAGCACTTCCTCACTGAGATTGGGCAAAAGGTGATTGGTTTAAAGGGTACTACTGTGATTGGTATAAAATGGACTGCTATGATTGGTGCAAACACAGCCTTCATTTCTGTGAGTGGTGAAAACTCCCCTTCTCTAGTTATACAAGCAAATTGTTCAGCTCATGTGAGCTGAGCTGGCCAGGAGACACCATTCTGTGCTACTCCCTGGTCTTGCAACTTTAGGCCCAGTAAAAGACTTCTATCAAGTGGTCTTTGCCTACGTTTAGTAGTGGGGGCAGAGGTGGTAACTTAAAGAAGAAAGCAGCAGAGACAGCAGAGCAGTAGTGACAGCAGCAGTGAGGGACGGCAGAGACAGCAGAGCAGCCAGATTGCCAAGCTACAGAAGCAGCTAAGCAGCTGACTGCTTGACAGCTGAAGAAAAGCCAAGGCTGCAAGACCAGCGACCAGCAGCAGCAGCAGCAACAAGCTTAAAGGCCATGATCACTGCCTTTCAAATGGTGGTAACAATGACAGTAGCCATAAAAATAAAAGGCAGGTGAACAGTTGGAGAATGACCAGGGCAGGAAGAGGAGGGACAGCATAAGAGAGAAAAAAGGCTGTAAAGGCCAGAAAAGAGAAATTGAAGGTCCTGATCACTGGAAGAATTCCAGAGAGCTGTTGAGTCTTTAGGACCAAGGGTTTCTGACATCCTAAGTCTAAGAGCTGTGTAATTCCAGGCATGAGGAATCCTCATACCGAGTCCTTCTCATGAGCTGCAATATCAGCTGGTTTTAAGGTCTGAGGAATCCTCATACTTAGCCCCCTTCCTGCCCACTGGAAGGTGTAATGCCAGCTGCTGTCAAGGGCTGAGGCATCCCAACCTCCTTGGCGTATGTAAGGGATGTACCACTTATAGCCTCACGAGTGCCAACCTTCGGGGGCCTACATAGGAGCTGTAACACCTCCAGGGCTGAGGAATCTCAACCTCTTTGGCGTACAAAAGAGCTGTAAAACTAGAAGGCTCCTCTTACTGCTGCTGCTCCATCTGTTTGTTGTCACTGCTCACTGCTGCCAAACACTCAGTTATAGATGCTATCAAAACCCAGCACTTGAAGATCTTCTTATCTACCCACAATTTCTATCCAGGTAGAGCAAAAGAATCTCAGCCAGCTGATTGGTGACGGGTGGTGAGGGTGCCCCTGTATATGACAGCAACCTTTCCCCATTCTCCCTAGCCTGTTTTCCTGCTTTATGTCACAGGCGTGGTCTCTGAGGCATTTGAGAGTAGAGCCATTGACAGTGGGTCTTCAAAGTTACAGGGGTTATTCCTTTCTTCTTCTCAGCAATGCTTTGACACTGGCATGTTTCCACCCACAGAGAAACTGAACTTAGAGTTTTTATGATCTTCCCAAGTTGGTTGGCTGAGGAGCTGAGACCTGCAATGCACATCTTAAATCCAAGACATTATAGTAGAATACCTTGCTTTTAAGCAATTAAATACGTTCTGTTCAGTGAAATCTTGGGTGAATTACCCCCATGTGAATAAATGGAAGTTGAGCTCTATAGCTGAAGGAGGAATAAAGCATGGGAATTCAGGCTGGAGCCTCACCCTTCACTTTCTAACTCCATTGTCACACCTACTTTTTCCTCCTCCATTGGTTCCCAAGGCATTTTTATAGATCAGAGTGGGAAACCTTCTTGCTATAATGTCATTACAATGTCAGGTGTTAGGTACTCTCTAGCACTATGAGAAACCGATGTTTTGGGTGAGGTGGGGCAAATACATACATGTTGTTGTTGTTGTTTTTGTTGTTGTTGTTGTTGTTGTTAGGTGCCATCAAGTTGCAGCCAACTCATAGTGACCCTAATTACAGAAGAAAGAAGCACTCCCCAACACTGTGCCACACACACATCTTTTTATGTTTGAGCCCATTGTTGCAGTCACGAGTTGCAAAACGAGTTTCTTCTCATTTTGAGTCCTGCCATATCAGCAGAAGAAGATCTACCTCAGCTGCTTCACTCCTTTCCCATCATTAAGATCAACTCTACTTTGAGGAGGCAAGTTTTATTAGTTATTTCTTGAATGCCTTACAGCATGGGGCGGAGGGCTCATTTTCCAGCACTATATTTGACAGTGCTTCTCTGCTGTTCAAAGGGTTTCAGGTGTGGACTATCAAGTCCTTCTCCCTAGCCTGTCCTAGTGTGGCAGCTCAGCTGAAAATTGTCCACTATGGTTGACCCTGCTGGTGCCTGAAATACCAGTGGCATAGCTTTCAGCATCACAGCAACATGCAAGCCCCAACAGCACAACAAGCTGACAGACATGTGGGGGAAAATACATACATGGTTATATGTAATTATCTAAGATATACTATAATATACTATATATTTTAATGTTCATTATGTAGCTTTAAATGATGTTTAAATGCAAAATAAGGTATATATTGGGCCATATAAATGACATTCTGAATCTCTTAAATTTTTGTAACCAAATAACCCAGAAGAGAGGAAATGCATTAGTCAAGGTCTGTTTGGGGAAAAAAAAAAAACTTCTTCATCATTTCAGTTGTTGTTGTTAGGTGTTGTCAAGTTGGGTCCGACTCATAGCGACCCTCATAGGGTTTTCAATGGCTGATTGTTTCCGGATTACCTCCGGAGTAGATTGCCACATCCTTCTCCCATTTTTGTGGTGCTGGGATTTGAACCTGAGACCTTAGAGACTGCAGAATGGTGCTCTACCAACTGAGCTAAATCCCAGCTCCTCATCATTTCAGCACAAAACATTTAATGTAGGAACTGAAAACCCACTTGATCTTTGGAAGATCTAGGGGAGCAGAGGCCTGGAAAGTTGCCAAAGAGGTCAGGGAAGTACCACCCCAAGTTAGCTTGGGGAGCAACTTGAGATCAGCTCAAAGCAGCAACATGTGCAGAGCCCAAGCCCCCTAGGCAGCTGCTCCAGGTTGGTAAAAGCCCGCAGAGGATGCTGGCTGTTCCTCCTCTTCTGCCTTGTAAATGTTAGAGAAATTACTCCCATTTTGGAAGTTCAAAGCCCGTGCAATATTGGGCAGAGCCTTAAATAAACATAGTCCTGACCTTTTCTGCAATGTGGAGGAAATCTTAGGAAAGGGTGATAGAGATGACAGGTGGGCAGGAAACAGTCCAAATGGGGGCAACCTGGGGACAAGTAAATTCATGCAAAGAAAATAACATGTTCCCCATCTCAATGGATACCAAGTAAGGACTATCTGTTCAAACATATCTGGTTCCATAATCAATTTTCCCAGTGCTTTCTGCTTCTTCCTCCTCCCTCTTGTTGAGATGGAGCTTTGAAAGATCCAGAAAGTTAGATTCTGGGGCCAGGTGCGGTGGCATGTATCTTTAATCTCAGTGACTTGGGAGGCTGAGGCAGGAGGATCCAAGTTTGAGGACAGAGGCACTCTGCATAGTTTAGTGAGACCCTGTCTCCAAATAAAAACTAAAATAAAAAATTGCCTGGGGGTGCAGCCCAGCGGTAGAGTTCTTGCACAGCATGTGTGAG
Organism: Pedetes capensis; assembly: GCA_007922755.1. NCBI lineage: Eukaryota > Metazoa > Chordata > Mammalia > Rodentia > Pedetidae > Pedetes > Pedetes capensis. Next base: position 26,191 of record VMDO01021275.1, read on the forward strand.
GTCTTGGGTTCAACCTTCAAGTACCAAAGAAGAAGGACGAGGAGGAGGAGGAGGAAGAGGAGGAGGAGGAGGAAAAAGAAAAGGTAGAATCCAACAGGAATTGTCATATTTGGAAAGGAGTGTGCATCCACCAAGGCACAGAATATGAGCAAAATATAAATTGAAAGGAACACTTAAGCTGGGTGCAGTGGTGCACACCTGTAATCCCAGTGACCCAGGAGTCAGAGGCAGGAAGTTCGAAAGTTTGAGGCTAGAGACAGCCTATATAACTTAGTGAGACCTTGCCTCAAGAAAAATAAATTAAAAAGGAACTGGGAGAGCAGCTCAGTGGTAGACCGCTGGCAAAGCGTGTGCAAGCCCCTGGGTACGACCCCCCAATGCCTCAAAAAAAAAAAGGTAAAAGTAAAGGGATACTTAAATACAAGAATAAAAGTAGATACTGGTCAAATTTGGAAGGATGGAACTCTTAAAAGTAGGCAGTAGTGGAAATACACTGCTTCTTGAAAAGTTAGCTTATATGAAAGCTGTGATCACATAATATAGCACAGGCATCCAATTCCCTATTCTCACAAGTATCTTCTTATTTAAAACAAAAAGCCTTTACTTTTATCTGGGCACATTGCCACTTAGAATTAAAATCTCCATTTACCACCTCCCTTGTAGCCCTGGAAACTATTTACCAATGATTATAAGTAGATGCATTACCTAGAACTCTCTGAAAGCAGACATTCTTTCCCACTTCCTCTCCTACTACCTGGAATGAAGATGCAATTATAGGAGCCCATCAGCCATTTTGTACCAGGTAAACTTGAGAATGGAAACCAAGGATAACAAATGAAGCAAACAGAAGTCACAGTCCCTACTGAAATAGTAAAACAACAAAACATACCTCCAAAACTACAGGAAAGATAAACAAGCCATGATTTTTTGAAGCCACTATTGATAGAAGTCTCTCTGTTACAGCCTGTAGCCATAGCCCTGTGGCATCTGATCCTGTCAGATCTTGGAAGCTAAGCAGGGTTGGGCCTGGTTAGTACTTGGATGGGAGACCTCCTGGAAACACCATGTGCTGTGGCCTTGGGAGAAGGACCCAGCAACCCACTCCCAAAAATCAATTTGCCATTGAAAACCCTATGAACAGTAGAGAAGCACTGACAATAGTGTTTCGCCTGGTATCTGTAGGGTTGCTATGAGTCGGATACTGACTCGACGGCACCTAACAACAACAACCTCCCTGTTAGAAGCAGCCAAATATAATTTCTCATTGATACGTGACTGAGGCTATCAGGAGATGGTATTTCTTTGGAATGCAGGCCTAAATCAGAGCTGAAAATTCCCTCCTCTACAGAAGATACGTAGGCAATCAGAATAAGTAAATGACACTGATAAAGGAGAAGCACTAAGGTCAAAACATGAGGAAGCAGAACTCCAGGAGGATCAGCACAGACACGGGGAATCAGTGACGAGCTCTCTCTTCTCATATCAGACCCTCATCCTCAATAAACTACTCTCAGTCACCAGTATGACCTTGTCACTGTCTGCTTTCAGCTACCTCAGCTGGCTGGGATCAAACTCAAGTTCCTCCACACGCATGGAAGTCCAGTCCTGTGAGCACCTCCTGGCCTCTTGGGCCTCTCAGGTGTCTGCCTTCTCCATTCCCCCTAGACTTCAGCCATCTGCACACAGGTGAGCCCACTTGGACCACTCTGGAACGACCTCCCTGCCTCCTGCCCTCAGCCTTGCCTGCCCAGTGGAGACCCTGACCTCCACTTTCCTAGAGGGGTCCCTAGCTGTAGCCTTCTGTGTGACATTCTCTCTGAATGCTGTGCGTGTCCACAGAATGCCAGTGTTGCTTTTTGGTGCAGGACTTAGAAAATGTGAGTTGTGCAGGTGCTGTTTTGGATGGCTTAAGTGATGAGTAGTGTTTTGAAGGCCATAGTCAGTGTCAAGCAAACAGACACGTGGTAAGCAAAGGCAGAGAAATAAGGAAGGTGTCATGCACTGGGGGAGTAGCAGGTGGTCCGGTTTGGTTATCACATGGGGTTCAGCCCCAGGGAAGCCTGGTTCAGGACAGCTCTTAGTGCTTGACCAAGGGGATGCAGTTCAAACAACCCTTAATGACACTGACCTCCAGGCAGAGCCTTCGCTGCATTCGTAGTGATGAAGTAGAAGACACGGCTCCTAGAGAGCACCTGACATCCCAGCAACTAGGGAGGCTGTGGCAGGAGGATGGCAAGTTCAAGGCCAGAAGCACCTGTGCAACCTAGTGACACCCTGTCTCAAGATAAATAATAATAAAGGGCTTGGAGATGCAGCTCTATTGTAAGGTGTTTGCCTAGCATGTGCGATGCCCTGGGTTCAAACCACCCCCACTGGAAAAAGATAATAAAAGAAAAGAAAAGAAAAGACACAGCTCCTTCACCTAAGGAATTCAAACACACACACACAATAAGTCATTTCTATACACTGTTGGTAAATATTATGTATGGCCATACCCAGTGCACTACAGGAGTTCTTGAGCATGGAGCTGCTTTCAAATAATGCCATTATTTAAGATTCAAGGCAGCCCTTAACGATAGATATTTTTATATCCAAGTTAATGATGAGAAAAGTGAGATTCAGAGAATTTAAGCGATGCTGCCTGAGGTCACACAGAAACATTAGCAGCATTCTTTCCACTACATCAGGCTAAAGGGAGTTTACTTAATTTGGTGGGCAATGAGGTGTCATGGAAGGGTTTTGAGCAGGAAAAAATGGCATAGTCGGTGCTGTCCTAGGAGGATTAAAATGTGTTAATGTGGCTGTGAGGTGAAGGAAGAAGGGATGGCAGAGGGACCAATTAGAAGCTATTACAAGTCCAAGCTTGAAATGATGATATTCTGAGAACTAGTCATTAAAAAAGGAAGCAGCTGTAATTATGCTTTGTATTTGTGACAGTCATTTGTGATGCTCACCAAATAAATTCACCACAGATTCTGTTTCCACCTCTCCTGGGAATCTGTGAGGATTTTGCATTGTTAGCCCCTCAGATTTAGATGCGGCTGGGGGACTTCATTTGACCCGTGGAGTGTGAACAGAAATAACAGCCCTTACCATGCTGTCTACTTTCCCTTCTCCCGTGGCAACAGAGAATGGCTCAGAGAGTCTTGCTCCATGAGCCTGGGACCCAGAGGGAGAACGACACAGAACAGAGTTCTCTCTGATGCACGGTGGACCAGAAGCCTTGGTGAAAAATAAACAATAAAGTCACGAGCATTTAGGACTTGCTTGTTACCACAGCAGAACCTAGATATTCTCAACTGATCCCTTGTGTTTTCCTGAGACTGAATCATTTCCAGCACCTTCTCAACTTTCATATGCTATACCCAGAGATCATGTCAAGATTCTGGTTCCATAGTTCTGGGGTGAGGCCAAAGACATGAGATTTCTAACCATCTCCTGATACCAGGTGGCACAGCTGCTGCTGTTCACACCTTCGTATCGCATGAAGCTAAATGCACACTGTCCAAAATGATGACAAATATTCATCGTTGTTGTTGTTAGGTGCTGTCAAGTCGGTATCCGACTCACAGTGACCCTACATACAACAGGGGAAACACTATTGTCAGTGCTTCTCTGCTGTTCATAGGGTTTTCAATGGCAGATTGATTTTTAGGAGCGGGTTGCTGGGTCCTTCTCCCAAGCCTGCAGCACCTGGTGTTCCCAGGTGGTCTCCCATCCAAGTACTAACCAGGCCTGACTCTGCTTAGCTTCCAAGATCTGATGGAATCGGATGCCACAGGGCTACAGCTGCAGGCAAATAATCATTATGACTACTTAAATTTACTGTTGTTTTCATTATTAGATGCCATCGAGTCAGGTCCAACTCATAGCAACCCTACGTAGAACAGAAGGAAACACTGTCTTACACTGTGCTATGCCCAGCACTATTGTCAGTGCTTCTCTGCTACTCAGAGGGTGTTCAATGGCAGATTATTTTGGGGGAGTGGGTTGCTGGGTCCTTCTCCCACACCTGCAACACCTGGTATTCCCAGATGGTCTCCCACCTGAGGACTAACCAAGCTGACCCTGCTTAGCTTCTGAGATCAAACAGGAACAGACACTAGGGCGCTATGGCTGCAGACATTTAAATGTATATGAGCTAAAACTGAATAAAATTAAAAATCTACTTCCTCAGTCCCACTAGCCATGTTTCAGGGGCTCAAAATGTACGTGAGGCCAAAGGCTACCATATTCAACAGCTGAGCTATAAAGCATTTTCATCATCACAGAAACTTACTCAACAAGGTAGCTCTATAGCCACCTTCAGAAACATAAATCGACCACTGCCCTGGCTTAGAGGATGAGACCCACCAAGAGCCAGTTAAGCAGAGCTTCCGCTATTAAACAGGGCACCAACTGAGAGCAGAGGGGCTTGAGTCACAGGACATGAGGCTGAGACAACAAACTGTGACACGCGATCTGGGGGCAGGACAAATCTCTGCCCTCCTGAAGCTTTGTATTTCCCCTGTGAGTCATTTCAAGAGATCTCATTTCAAGGAAAGCAGCTCCGGGGAGCTTCCTCTGCCTTCGCCCTGATCTTGTCTGTCCAATTTGGCTAATCTGTTTACTTCCCCCACAAAACACATGACATCAAGACGAACACTTGTTTTTGATCTCCTCTCCCCCAGAAAATCGATAGCACTCAGTGAGCGAGCCTGTAAGCACAGCCAAAAGAGCTCTACAATTACCCCGGGCAGTGGGCACGTGGCCATGATTGGATGGCAGCCGTGCCTGCTGTAGGTTGTGCTCTAAACCCTGGCACCCACTCACTCCTCTCTGCTCCATGCCCTTGGCTGACAACTCAGACAACAGGAGTGAACCTCCTGGCTTGGTTCATCCCCTCTACCTCACTTCCATTCACCCTGAAAACAGCAGACCCCCTTTTTTTCAACCTCAACTCATGCAGAGCTTAATAACCTGACATCCACGGTAAATGTGCAGTTTTATACAGAAGCTTGGCATAATTTGCATGCTCCCCCATGCCTCCCAAGACTAACAGAAGTGGGGAAAGATGATATTTTGCTCCATCCAGACTCTAGGGGCCCAGTGCATGAGGGGAGGGAAAGAGAGAACCGGAAAGGAACAAGGCTAAAAGAGAGAAGGACACAATGGAGGTTAATGCCTTCTATCCTGCACCTCATTCACATATAAGTCCACATGGCCATGGTGCTCAAACTTTCCCTAAAGATACGAAGACTCATTTGATGTCCAAAATATCGCTTTTCATTCTGAGCAGCACTTTCCAAATTGTCCTATAGATTGTCACTAGTTTGTGCAGGCTAAGTCAACTCTTTTTGTTATGTAGAAGAATGGAATGGAATAGTGGTCCCAAGAAACTGGGGCAAGGGAGAGAGGAATGGGAAGAAGTTCACTAAGGAGAATCAATACCCAGTCCCTGTGGTAGAATTCATTGTTTTCCTATAGCACAGTAGGGTAACTATCAGTTAAAATAATCCATGATATATTTCAAATGACTAGAAAGCAAGAGTCTGGAACTCCCAGCACGTAAAAATGATTAATGTTTGAAGAGATGGAAATGCTTATTACCCTGATTTGATCATTACACATTATGCACATGTATCAAATTCCATAGTGTACCCCATAAAGGTGTATAAATATTATGTCTCAATAAAAAAGAAAAAATTAAAACTGATAGAAGCAGCCTGGTTGCTAGGAGGTAACGGCCTTCATATTTTTATTGTTTGATTTGAACAAATAGAAAAAAATTGCAGATTGTCACCGTGACAGGAACAGAATACAAGGGCAGCCTCTCCGCGGGAGCAAGGGGCAGAGGTGTCAGGGCAGGCAGAGCCTTGCTCCACACTTTGCAATTCAAAAACAATGCTGCAGTGCCATGGGTTTTGAATTCCTGTGAATAAGACAGATCCCTGAGCCACACACGCTGCAGATAACACATCAATTCCAGGAAATATTATCGCCAAACACTGCCCGCGTCGTGAGCCGTAAGTGTGGCCAGCTGCTCATGAGTGGAATTTTCTGGCTGTTGGAGTGTTGTGGGAAGGGCAAACATAGCGACCCTCATAGGGTTTTCAATGGCTGATTGTTTCGGGATTACTGTGGGAGTGAATTGCCAGGCCCTTCTCCCATTTTTGCAGTGCTGGGAATTGAACTGGGGTCCTCAGAGACTGCAGCACAGGGCTCTACCGACTGAGCTAAATCCCAGCCCACTAAACTCCTTAGATACCCAAATTGGATTTGGTTATTCATACCCTCAGTACCACCCCCCAATTCTTTGTCACTCACTTCAGGGATCAAGTTGGGTAGCTGTTTGAGAATTTTCTTCAAGGTCCCAGGAAGTGGACTGATTTTATACTTTTTAGAGACCCTCTGCCCAATACCCACCAACACACCTTGCCTGTTATCACCCACACATAAGAACTCCAATTCTATTCAATTCACTCATATTTACTGAGAGCCTCTTCCATGAGTTCTGTACTGAACTAGTTGCTGGGCATGAGGCAGTAAGCCAGACAGATTTGATCTGGACTAGTTGGCCAGGAGGAACAAAAAGTCTTCACTAGTAATTCAGGTGTGATAATTATTACAGCAAGAGATACAGTGAGTGCTGTGAATGCAGATGGAAGGGGCTGCTAACCTATTCCTGGGTGTAAAGAGGTCTTCCTCTAGCAAAGGGCCGACACTGGTGGCCAGGTGAAGAGGAAGGGATAAGAATTCCAAAAGAGGAAGTAACATGTAGGAAGAACTCTGAGCTAGAAAAGAATGTGATGGAGTCACAGAAGTGAACTACCATGTTCCAAAGAGCTGGAAGGAAGAGAGCAAGGGCAGGGATTATATCCTTCTTCAGTGTGGCCCTACGTAGACCCCACCACAGTGATCAGTGACTGTCAGAAGCAATGCAGAAACTAATCTCTCCCTTCTATACACAATTACTTTCCATACACAACTTTTATTACAGAATGTCTTACATGTGGATTATTTGGTTAAAGTCCATTTTCCCCATTAAACCTCAGGGTGGATCAGGTTTGTTTTATATTCCTAGTGTCTGATAAAATTTAAGAATTCACTAGGAAAAGAAGATTATAAAAGTAAAGAATGAAACAAGGAAGGAGGAGAGGAAAGGAAGAAAGAAGACAAAAAAAAGCCAACTAGAAAGTGATACCTTAAATGAATTAAGATCATTATTATGGTAGACTAGTTTCTTCCCTTTGCAACCAGAATGACCTCTGAGCATCATCAACCTTTGATTCTTATGTCTCTTTATTGTTTGATTGTCATATTGTATTATTTACTTGTTGTTAGGTGCTGTCAAGTCGGTATTCGACTCATAACTACCCCATGTGCACTGTTGTGCTATTCTGCTATTCATAGGGTTTTCAATGGCTGATTGTTTTTCGGGAGTGGATTGCCTTCTCCCAAGTGGATAGCACCTGGTGTTCCCAGGCCATCTCCCATCTAAGTATTAACCAGGCCCGGCCCTGCTTAGCTTCTGAGATCTGATGGGATCACACGTCACACTGGTACAGCTGCAGGCATTATTTACTTAGTGCTGTAATAATGCTACCTGACAAACCACCACCTAGTTACTGGCTTTTTCTTTCTTGTTCACAAGTCTTCAGTCCAGCTGCAAGGTGGCTGGTCTAAGCTGAGCTCAGGGATCCCAGACTCCAGACTAAAAGTTGTATTTGGATGGCTCCGTGTTTCCACTTTCTCCTTGAGTCAAACCAATGCCCAAGCCCTCACTTTCTCACAGCTGCTTATGGGAGTGCAAAAGCCCCATGAAACTGAGCAGTCACATTGAGGACCTCTGCCCACCCCCATTCCACTGGCCAAGGAGGACTATGAGGAAGGGAAGTACCTTCCACTCCAGTGGTTCTCAAAGTATGGGGCCCCTCCAGCCAAGATTGCTCCCATAACCATACTGAGACCTGCACCTTTTTCACTCCTCACCTCTCATGAGTACCCAGGTGGATTTTGGTGTAGCATAAAGAAGGATTTAAAATATCCCTTTTCTCTTTCAATGACTTCTCAGTGTGAGCTTAAATTTTCTTCATACACTCAACCAAAAATACTTTATCACAACAGAATGAATGTGGAGGTAGATTTTAGGATTAAACCGATTTCTGTTAAGTCACACAATAAAGAGATTTGTAAAATACAAAACAATGTCATTCTCCTTGCTACTTTCTATTTTGGAAAATGACATTTTTTGCACACAATACTTATTTAAACATGTAATTATATTTTCTCAATGAATTACAAATATATTTTTTTTAATTTTCCAGTTTTAATTTCCATTAAATTTATACATAAAACTTTCAAAAATAGATCATTGACACTCTTGCTGATTTTTAAAAGAGTAGAATGTGGCCCCTGCACAGAGCCTGGCATGGTATCCAGAACTGACCTCTGCCCCTGCCTAGCTTCTGTAGACAACTACCCTCCTGGAAAGCAGGGGAGGCTCGCATTAACCCAGCTGCTGCTGCCCCCTCAAGCCCCTGGATTTCCAGTCCACGACTCTCTGGTTCTTCCTGTTGGAGTCCTATCTTTGCCTGGTCAGATGGTCTGCTTAGGCTTATTCTCCATCTTCTATGGTTTATGTCTGAACCACTCCTGTGTACCTGTGCCTAAAAGCTGCAGAAGTACAAGTCGACACAAACACAACAGGAGTTCTCTCTCAGCCTGTCTTTCTCACCCTCTGGACCATGACATCCCACTGAAGGAGAAGGCTAGCCCCAAATGTGAGCTACAGGGTTCATGTTAAATTTCCTGACACTCACATTGAAAAAGTAAAAGGAAACAGGTGAAATTAATGTTAATAATGTATTTTATTTAACTTGCTATATCTAACATTCATCATTTAAATATACAACCAGTATTAAAGTGAGATGGTTGACATTATTTTTGACAAACGAAATCCACCCCACCAGCACCAGGCCAACTGAAAGGAGCACATACTGAGTTTGTAAAGGAACCCCCACAGGAACCCTCTTTTTGTCTGTTGGTACTATTTTTAGACCTGGGTTGAAAGTCACTCAACCATTTCAATGTCTATCTCGTAGCTCACTCTGCTACTTCCACTTCTATCTTCTTGCCTAAGACAAAAATTTATATCATGTCACAGAAAGAGAGTCTGCAGCCATACCACCATCTGATCCTGCTGGATCTCAGATGCTAAGCAAGATCAGGCTGGTTAGACCCTGGATAGGAGACCACCTGGGAATACCAGGAGCTGCAGGCTAGGGAGAAGGACCTGGAAGCCCACTTCTGAAACAATCAGCCATAGAACACCCTATGAATAGCAGAGAAACACTGACATGGTGCCAGGCATGGCACAGTGTGGGGTAGTGTTTCATTCTGCTGTACATAGGGTCGCTATGACCTGGACCTGACTCAGCATTACCCAACAACAACACAGAAAGAGAAAGAAACATGTAAGTATTTCTAGACACCAAACACCTCTCACTGATCTTGAAGAGTGAGAGATACCTGTATCTTATTTTATGCTGAAGGGAAGCAGCCAGGAA